>WWET01002258.1:126459-137759 GCA_011038615.1 Limnodynastes dumerilii
TAGGGTAAGGATTACAAAGAGGATTGGGGATGGAATCCTCGCTTACATTTCAGAGCACAGTGTTCGGTGCTCCAAGGATCGACTGCTATACCTCTTCGAGGCAGAAACAATCTTTATCAATATTAGTTCGAAACGGGCTGAGAGAGAATGGCCCTACCGAAATAGGGCCGTTCTCGACAGGTACCCACACCCGTTCCAAATGTGTAGTGTGTACACTGCCTTCTTTGAAACTATTCTTACTCTACTTCCTGCATTAGGGCTGCCTTTGTGGGTATGTTGTATTCAAATTTTTGTTGGAGCAGAGAGTAATGAAAGCAGAAAATCCCCGATATGCAAGTAGTGTGTACGAATGAATCATTATGCCGACCAGAAAGCACTAAGTGTATTTAGTTTAATATATAGGATTGTGAGAAAAACAAAGTAGTGAGCACCCATCTTAAGCATAACTATATTTAAGAAATTAACTTGAGAGGGTGCACCATTCATGCTTGAAAAAAATTAATAAAAAATAAATAAAAGAAAGAAAAGCTTCATATTTTTTATGAATACCCAACTAAATACATTTAAAAGGACATTTTAAAACGGAATAGTCTCCTAATCCATAAATATATTTGGATTTATCAAAAACTAAAATCAAACTCCAACTTAAAAAAAACAAAGATTTGTGCTCTCAAGCAAATATTTAATCCAACTGTGGTTCAGTTATCACTAGATTTATACCTTGAAAAATAACATGTCGCCCTGAAGGTAAAGGGTGTAACACTTGTGAACAGTATGTTTGTCATAAGTAAAAGTAGTCATTTTCAAAAAATACATGTGGTATTCCAAACAAAAAGAAAGGGGAAAAGGCATCAACAATCTGCTTATTAACAAGCAGCTAGGGTTAGTCACCATTTTGTGTAACATTGTTTAGAAGCATGTCTGAAATCAGTAGGCAGACCAGAAAGGAGAAATACAACTACAGCGGCGAACAAGTGGAAATGCAGGTGGACCAGAAAGGAGACATACAAGTACTCCTAGACCACCGCTTCCTTCTTTCCCTGCGTGCGGCTCCTGGCTAAAGGATTTGTTAACTATAGCCATAGCAATATTAAACAGATCTCTCCAATCAGGTGTCTTTGTGAAGGACCAGTGTTGAAAAACAACATGGGACCTTTTACACTGACACCATTCCAGTGAGAGAACCAGGAAAAAGCCTTTTTTTCCCCCAGGTCTGAATGCCGGGTCATTAGACCCGGGTCGACAAAAATGGGACCTTTCAAATCACCACCGAATACCTCGGCTTTAGCCGAGACCAAAAACCTGGGTTCAGTGGTGATGTGAAAATGGTTTTAGCAGAAAACCCTTAAGAGTAGCAGGTGGTTTATCATGTATTTACATATGTGTGTAACTAATATTTCTGCATTTTATATTAGAGTGGCAGGTTAGTTACTGTTGAACATGCAGTATACAAATTTTTTTTTTTTCCATTTACCCTGCCATACAAACAGGTTTATTGGTTAATAAATTGATTTGAGCAACCACTATTTTATGTAATAAATGTTTGATTTGCCAATAACTTTAAATCAGTCCAAAAAGGTTGATGAAAGAAAAAAAAAAAAATAGAAGCATTTAATACCTTTTGTCTGGATATCAACTTTAGCTGCTAAATTCAGTATTTTTTCTTTTTCAATTTCCTCTTCATCGCGATAAATGTCTTCATCACTAGATTAATCATAAGAGAATATATTATGAGAAATTTCCTAAATACATTATTTGCTTAATATTTTCATTGTGCTTTATGTACATATAGGTTACTTATCTCAATGGCAGTCTCAAGGGGGCTATGAATACTTAGCCCTCGGTCTACAGTCTTTTTCTGCTGCTACATTTGATATGCAAAAAATAAAGTAATCTACTCAGTTAAACTGGTCAGCAGATGTAAAGGAAAACTACACCAAATGCTGCTTAGTATTTGCTAAACTTGGCACTGTGCATGCCCAGAAATTATACACAAACATGGCAATCAGACTCATAATGCACTGCTAGGACGGCCTTCATTTAGAGCATTATACGATAGGGGAAAAGGTGGACTAATATAGTCAATGTACAGTAATGGTGTATACCTGAAAATATTACCAAATTAGACGATAACATGCAAAGGGAACATCTGAACTAGCCACATAATATGTTTAAGTCCAGCTAATGGCTGAAATCCCACAGCTATACAAGACCACTGCTATAGCATTTCATCTTGCAAACATTTCTGAAGGCATGTAAATGTTGCTGATGCTTTGTTTCTACAAAGGTCAGGTGAAAAAGTTTTGTTTTTCTTTATATTTCATGAACTCATTTCATTTACATGCACACCGCTAAAAACAGACTAACATGTGCATGATGCATCACCAACAGTTTCAAAATACTTAACAATGCACAGGTGGCTTTACGTGGCAAGAGGCAAAAGCCCATGCTCGTATACAGATTTAGAGCCACAATTATGTTTGCGTATGAGCAGCTCATAAATTACACACTATGGATTGGATCCTGAACTCGTACGACAGCTTGTGGAAATCGGCTGTTGTATGACAGTCTGGATCCAGTCCTATTTGCTTAGGGTTTTCACAGACACAAGATGTGTTCTATTACATATTAAGCCAAGAGTGTTCAGCCAAATGAAGATGGAAGATATGTGAGGTAAAAGGATAAGATAAGTAAGATACCCTTTTACCCCATCCCCACCTGGTGGCTCCCTCTCAACCTCTCACTGCACTCTAACCCCTCCTCCCTGATCTGTCAAGCTTGACACCTCACATTTTGCCTTGCGTTCTGTGCCTGCTTCACTTTATTGTATTTTTGTGATATTTTTTTATTTAGATTGTAATTTATTATGTGCTATGCTGTCCATCCCTACCCTGTGTCTGTACTGTAATTTGTTGTTGTATTAAGTACGGCGCTGCGGACACCTTGTGGCGCCTTATAAACAATAATAATAATAATAATCATAATAATAATAAAGATAAGATATTTAAAAGTACAGATTTCCAAGAGAGACTTCCCAAACAGTCTCTGAAAAATGTCTCAAAGTAGTCAAAATGTGTTATTTAGTTTTACAGTACTCTAGGGCAGCCTAATCTATCAAAACTTATACTGGGAGACAAAAAAAAATGAGAAACATCCCAAAAAAAAACAAAAAAAAAAAACAAAAAAACACTCAGCTAGTAATGGTTTATAAAAAAGCAACTAGACTTCCATCCTGCTGGTTTAAACAACTCTGATACCAGAGACATTCTCGCCCATGAAGTGCCAAGTCCCCTAGGAGCACCATCTGGAATAAATAAGAGGTGATTTATTCTTCTAAAGCTCTTTTTTGTACATTGATACTGCCCTGACCAGGCCTAAAGTGTGTAACTTCTAGTCCTCAGTTCTATGACCAAAAATGGACTTCTTGATTTAAGTGGGAAAAATATTTTCTAGCACAAATCTGAGTTTGGTCTCAAACCACTTTACTTACATAGATTTTAATAAAAAGGTACTTCACACCAGAAGGCCTTTAATACCTCTACTCTATGGGCCAGATCCAGACCTACGCCAATGATACGCCCTTGTCCGTAGCGTATTAACACAAGCGTACATAAAATGCAGACCCTTAGGAACTCCCCTCGGTCGTCCATATTTACGCCGCCCAAACCCCACCCTAACTTTTGTGAGCGTAACCACGGACGTCCATAGTCTCCATGCGTAGTTACGATGCTTAGCATGCCCATACTGTACCATTTAAATACCTCATCCCGCCCACAAAGCGTAATTGCGGGTTTCATATGGCTGGCAAGCCCCTTCGTGCGTTGTTACATTGTAGTTGGCATGCTCAAGGCCCATACACTCAGAATTTCTGTGTGTAACATTTGCTGAGCGCATGCGCAGTATGTACAAATGGGCTCTTTTACGCTTACAGCAAGCGTAATAACATGGGCGGCCACAGGTCTGGATCTGCCCCATGTGCTGAAATTACTGCGATAAAGAAATCTTCCTTTACAGTCATCCATTATATGACTGTAAAAAGGCTTATATGGTTCATTCATCAAGACAAAGGCTAAACTTAAATCCCATTGAGACACCAGTGCTCTGATGGGGAGCCAGATACGTTTGATTTGCCTGGTAAAATAGGACAATAGGAACATTAGCAGCTAAATTTGAGACCCATAATATATACAGTACTTTCATTGTAGATCTTGAGAACCTTTAGAGAACTGTTAAAGCTGACAGTTTATCACATCTGTGAGAAAATGTGTGATAGGGACACGGAAAAGCGCTGTGTACTAGAGATTGTGAATGTAAAAAGCACTCAAGGGAATATCGGATATATAAATCAACAGCTAAGCAGTTAGCCAAATACCTACATAAATAAATAGATAGATAATGAAATAAATAAATAAATAGATAAAAATTCAATGGATAAAACCAACAGATGTGATTGATGTAAAACCTTAGTCTGAGTGGGATGCAGGGGGCAACAGTAATCTCTATCTACAATAGAAGTTACTCAAAATTCAGTATACAAATATATAGATATACCTAACAAGAGATAAAAAAACTAAAACAGATATAAATACATGAATGAACGGATAAACGCAAGGATGAAAACAGTGGATGACAATGAAAATTATGTAGGATGGGCTGTCAGGATGTATACAATCACCAATTGTTCAAACAGCCTATGGTAAATCCATGCCCTCTCTCATTCTTGTTGTTTCCACCTACGCAACATTGCACGCATCTGTCCCTTCCTCACCAATGAAGCTACTAAAACCCTTATCCACTCTTTAGTCATCTAAGGGACCTGCATAGGTTCTGAAATGCGTCGCTGGTCTCCTAGGTTACTCCCGCACACGCCCGCTTCCTCCTGCTGTCCTGCCTCTCCATCGTCTGGCTTCCCGGGTTACAGCCTCAGGATACTGAGGGAAGTACGGCACGCGTGCCGAGAACTCTTTTTGTTGATCTATATGCACCATTTGCATCCTTGCTTTATGTTATTCGTTTAATTCTTTTCATAATTTTATCTGTTTGGTTGAAATAAATGTTACATTTTTACATTTTATCTGTTGCTTCTTGAGGTAACTATTTGACGGAGAAGGACGTGCTAAAGAAAATAGAGGGGCTGTGCTAAACACGGCTCCGATACTGTGGTTTCATTGGACATTAAGGACTGTATGAACTGAGCACATGCACTTTCCGCATATACTTGATTGTTTATGAGGACTTTTTTGATATATGATCTCCTGCTGACGAGGACATTTCATCGTTTATATTGGATATACCATAGGCTGTTTGAACAATTGGTGATTGTATACATCCTGACAGCCCATCCTACATAATTTTCATTGTCATCCACTGTTTTCATCCTTGCGTTTATCCGTTCATTCATGTATTTATATCTGTTTTAGTTTTTTTATCTCTTGTTAGGTATATCTATATATTTGTATACTGAATTTTGAGTAACTTCTATTGTAGATAGAGATTACTGTTGCCCCCTGCATCCCACTCAGACTAAGGTTTTACATCAATCACATCTGTTGGTTTTATCCATTGAATTTTTATCTATTTATTTATTTATTTCATTATCTATCTATTTATTTATGTAGGTATTTGGCTAACTGCTTAGCTGTTGATTTATATATCCGATATTCCCTTGAGTGCTTTTTACATTCACAATCTCTAGTACACAGCGCTTTTCCGTGTCCCTATCACACATTTTCTCATAGTCTAATTTGGAGGGCATAGTAGATTCCCTCTTTGGGTACACAGAGCTGCTGCAGTGTGGGCGCTGCTACTTCCTCACCCCACCTTTTTTCCAGTTTATCACATCTGTCTCTGCACCATAACATACTGATAAACACCGATTCCTGTATCCTGTAAATAAACAGTATAACAAGTTTCAGGCTAGTAGGATAGTTTCTACTATTTGTAATCTACTCTCTTTACTACGAGCATGCTCTATTCAATCTCCATGCAGTCAATGTAAAAATATTGGATTGGTATAAATAAGGACTTTGATGCAGCAGATACTTTCATTTAGGAAGGCGCTAGGACTGGCATCAAGCCTTTTCCTGTGCCACTGGGATCCATGCAGGAGGTGGCCAGAAAGTTAGTTCTGTTATAACTTTTGCTTTCTCTAATTTAATCTTTCCTGGAATAAAAGGAATCAATGGATATGGGGGGCATATGTGGAAGCATCAAAGCAAACAATCCTTGCATCCCTGGAATTCTGTGACTGGAAAAGAAACTTGGTAGCTTTGTTTTAGCCATGATTTCTATTTCAGGGTGACTGAAACTCTATTTTCACAATGAACAATTCAGATTGCAGATGAGGACTTTTGGATCCATGAGTGCAGTAATTCTCCAAAGTACAACAATTAAAGGAAGGCAAGTACATTCTTAGATCTTAATTCTAAAGCTTGGGAACAAACCAACATTAGTTGTTGTATATAAGCTGAATCTAAAATAAGTGTCAAGAGAAGATTCCCGCCAAACAAAAAACAAAAACAAACTCCTCCTCTATTACTTTAATACTATTCACAGAGTATTTGTACATGCTTATGCAAGGTCTCACCTCATAAACCTAAAGGTCCTTGCCCTCTGGCTGTTGCTTTCTCTATGACAATTATAAAAATCTGGAAGTGACGTGATCATGCACAATTTGAGTTTATGGTTCTAATGACATCCATACTTTCCAGGTTTCCTTGCCAGGCTTCTCCAATAAAGGAAGAATTGCATCACAGGGTCAAAATTCCCTGTGGCTTGCACATCCAGAAAGGTGTTTCACCAGTAAAAAAAAAAAATTAAAATAGATAAAGTGAGCTCCAAAAGACAAAGAGAAAGAGGAGGAGCACATCTGAAAAGAACAAGGGACGTGTTTTGAAGTTGTTTCCAGTCTCTACCTAAGCTTAAGTCGAGTTAACCCAATGTAAGCGCTGCCATAGAGGGCTGTAAAAACAGAATAATTTCCTTTATAAAACAGAAAAATCATCAATATTAAACTCCCTAACTATGTGAACCCCAGATTTGAATTTGCTAGATGGAGTAACCAGATGTTTTTCTACCAATACTACATGGCAGATCTAGTAAATAATGGCCAGATCCTCTTTATCATTATTGGGAAGTGCCCCGTAGCATAGAAACACGAGTTAAACACATAAAATGCAAAGGAAACTACAACACCGTGCAGTACAAATCAATAGGCATTTATATCCTCTATATTTTGTGACCATAGAAATGTCCTATGCTGCCACATGCTGTATGCTGGTGCTCTGATGTATCTTCTTTCATATGAAAGAGCATCAGCATACACAAAGCCAGTATCTTGGAAAGAATAGAAGAATGAAAATAGAAGTGTAAAATATGTCAATAAGACATCATACAGATATATATAACACTGGAAATGCAGCATGTCTGATGCAGGTAAGATGCAATATATCCACTGTAAACAAAAACTGTAAAGCATAACAAAAACATTATTGGCCTTAGAAAGGCAATGTTGAATAAATTCTATTACATTATTAAACAGACCTGCACACTCTCTCTTTCTATTCTAAAATTCCCTCATCTCTGTTACTAACACAGCTATGTGACTGGATCATACAGAGCATTTAACACTTTTAACATACAACCTGGCTGGTCCATTGTGCGATATATATAACACTTGCCCTTATGTATCATACCCACTGTCCTATACAGTGTAAGCTTGTGAGCAAGGCCCTCTTTATCTACCCAGTTTGTCTGTTTCTACCTAGTCTTGTTTAATAAATAAAGAAAGAAAGAAAAGAAAGTAAAAGCAGCTACATAAAAAGGCTCTGGATTGTATGTGGTGACAGCAGCACATTTTCTACTGATGCAGAAATTGTGCACATTTGAGGCTGCTGTAACTAAACTAACAGGATTGTAACAACACACATTCTCCCAAGAGTTTCAGATCTAAAAATTGTTTTAGCAAAAACAATAAATAAAAAAATTACTTCCCAGAAAATGTCATTTTATCCCATATTGAAAATATAAATACTCACGTGTCCAGAGAGAGTTTTGGTTCTAAAGTACATGACTGAACTGTAGTTTCTTGTGTAATGGTTTCAGAATTGCTGACCCCTTCCAAATCTTTTGGATGTAACATATGTGGTGTTTTATATTCTGGTTCCTGTGATAAATTGTGTGGTGTAGAAGCCATTTCATTTCTATCCCTGGAAACTTTACGGTTAGTTGTCTGATGTTCCAGTGCTTGTAAAGGTCTCTTTCCAGAACTTGAATCATGACCACTAATAGTTCCATCCCTAAAACAAAATGAAATATATTACACAAAGGGCATAGAAGTGGGAATTTCAAAATGCATTTTATCTAACCATGCAACAAAAGTACATGGCATAGCTAGTTGGTCAAAAGTGAGTAATGTGCTGTTCTAGTTGTTCTCATAATGATCACTGTTAAATGATTCATACGCTTGTTGTGAATCTCAGGGCGGAACACACACTTGTTGATACTTGATGTTAATCCAAGTACCGGTATTTTGCAGTATTACTAACCTTAAACTCACTGCCCCCTTTGTACAACAATTTCTCTATAATCTGTTATATTCTCAGTACATTTGATATACAATAATAGTTTAAAATATGCAAGACAAGGCAAATGACCATAAAACTGACTCTAACATGAAGCAGGCTAGGATTAGGATGGTTTGGAGGCAGTTTAGTGTAAACTTCATTTTACAAAACAGTCACAATATTTTTTTCTTACACTATAATAAGTCAGTCAACTAAGTCTATTGAATAACATTTTTTTACCTATAAACATAGTAGACAATTCTAAGATACTTGATACTAATTCTAAGATACTATTCTAAGCTAATGTTCCCTCTTCTCAATACCCTGATGCCACTACTGATCCAGAGCTCTGCTTAAAGTCAGGGGTGTTTCTAGGCATGAAGAGCAGCCTAGTGCCCAGCAGGTCACACAAACAATTGGAAGGTTCAATTGCTAGCCGCTCGTGACACCGCCTGCTTTGCTATGCAAAGGGTGGCAGAAGCGGTGGCGTCGTCACTGCTGTAGATACAGTAATGGGTGTCTGTAATAGTGAAAAATATGGAATAGGCAAATATTTCCTATCTTCCACAACACTCTTTTTGTTTTCTAACTTTTGCTTTGTAAAAAATAATAAAACCAAGAACAGGGCCTCTCTCACCATGGCCCGTATTCAGACCACCGGACATATCACATATATGTCCGGTGTTTACCGAAATTTGATACTGCGTAGGCGTAGTAATTTTTTTTTACAGCATCTACGTATCTTTTCGTTACGTAGATTGCGTATATGCAGTCTTTAAGACTGCACTGCAGAAAAAGTAGCATAATATTAAATACACTTTACCCATCAGTCACATCAAGTTGTGAATCCTCAAGCAACTGGGACCTCTTGGTGCAGCCAGAGAGGCTTCCCATATCAGAGTTCTCATTATCTTTGATGCTCTCCTCTTCAGATGTCTTTTTTGTCAATTGATTAACAGCAGAAGAACTCAGGGGCTCACTGTCCATTATTTCTTCAGGTGACCGAGTAAAAATCTCTTCTCTGTCCAGGAAATCATCAGGGTTTTCTCTGAATAATGAATAAATACCAGTTTTTCTTGTAAGGAAATTATTGAAATAGTAATATGTTAAAAACAGAATCATAGCTGAAACTGGAAAAATTGAGCAAATCAAACGGATACCATCTGCATGAAACATCACACACTATATGGACTGTTATTACACATAAGTTTTATATAAAAAGGAACGGATTTGGGCATTTAGACTGTTCAGTGGTCTAAGAGTTTTGTTATATATTACAAAACTCACACTGCACATCTTACATATTTGCTCAGCTCAAATATTTTAGAACTACTATGCAGTGTGTGTGTGTGTGTGTGTGTGTGTGTGTGTGTGTGTGTGTGTGTGTGTGTGTGTGTAAGTATAGTAAATACATAGGCAGATAACACATATATAGTTGCATTTCACCAAATGAACTATGGGGAAGCATTTGAAGTTTATCAAACTACGGAATGGATCTTGACCTCCACTGCTGGATACACAGAGTATCCTTCCCACATATCTTGAGAACATGTGCTCTCAACAAATGCAGGAATATTTCTGGTTGCAAAGGGATAAAAAAGTCCACATTTATTAAGTCTGAACCAGTTCCTATGTTACAAAAAAATAAATAAAAAAAAAAATATTTTTTTGTTCTGGATATCTATCTGGTTAAGCATTATTTGATAGTAACATCAACAAACAATAGTACTCAATCCACTCTTCTGCGGGTGCTGTGTGTCAGAGTCACTTAAAAACAGAAGTCTGGCTCTTGTGGATTCAGGTCCGTGCTGAAATTGTAGCGCATGCGTAAACAGTAGACTTTCCCAATTATAGCACACTCCATTCTGGAAGTCTCGATCCAGTCTATTATTATTTTATACTGTGTTAGCAAGAGTACTCACATTTCAACAAAAACGTACTGTTATAACTAAAAAGGGTTCAGCAAAAGATCATGTAGAAATAAATACTACACGGTTTTAATTTTCATTAAAGTAAACAATTGAATGCACCACAATCTTATAGAAAATGTTGAACTCACCCATTTTCTATATCATTGCCATAGTCACTTTGTAAGGTACACGTTCTTTTATACAAAGACAAATCTGTAGCACAGTTTAGAATCTCAGGTTCCAGCTGCTGTGAGCTGTCAGGGGGACATTGTACTTCCTGTTTCAGTGGTACATAGGTCTCTATTTCGCTGCAAAGGAAATGTTATAATTACAAAGTAGTATAATTCCATAGAGTTCAACAAATGCAGATGCGTTGAAAACTGACCCTTGAGAAAGGATTAAATAGCTTTACAATTAAATAAATAAAAAGGGATAAACAGGTATCTCTGTATAGACTACAACAATACTAGGGCCCGATTCAATTGCCGGCGAAGTTTTCAAAAACTTTGCGTCGGTAAAAATACGACGCCTTCGCCGGCAATTGAGCGCTAAAAATTCGCCCATTCAATTATTTTTTTACCGCTGGAACAGGTATCATAGACTACAACAATACTAGGGCCCGATTCAATTGCCGGCGAAGTTTTCAAAAACTTTGCGTCGGTAAAAATACGACGCCACGCCTTGCAATTGAGCGCTAAAAATTCGCCCATTTAATGATTTTTTTACCGCTGCGCTAAAACAGCAGGCAGCGGTAAAAAAATAACCATAGAAAAAAAAAATCTCTCAGTTAACGCCGCAAATCACCTCCTGCTAGCAGGAGGTGACC
>WWET01002258.1:145310-179812 GCA_011038615.1 Limnodynastes dumerilii
GCAGGACATGATGGGTGATGCTGGGTGCAGGACAGATGGGTGGTGCTGGGCTGATGGGTGATGCTGGGTGCTGGACAGATGGGTGATGCTGGGTGCAGGACATGATGGGTGATGCTGGGTGCTGGACAGATGGGTGATGCTGGGTGCAGGACATGATGGGTGATGCTGGGTGCTGGACAGATGGGTGATGCTGGGTGCAGGACATGATGGATGATGCTGGGTGCAGGATATGATGGATGATGCTGGGTGCAGGACATGATGGGTGATGCTGGGTGCTGGACAGATGGGTGATGCTGGGTGCTGGACACTATTTGGTTCAATATATTTTTTTTCTGTTTTCTTCCTCCTAAAAACTAGGTGCGTCTTATGGTCAGGTGCGTCTTATGGTCCGAAAAATACGGTAAGTTCATGCACTTAACAAGGTCTGGATCCAGCCCATAGTGTCTGACAGTATATAAAGAACACAACCTTTCCTTTGGCATTGGCAAGTTATATTAATAATAAAAAGCAGCACCTAGTATTAATAATTACATCGTAGGTGTAAGACAGCATAAAAGGTTTACCATTCCTTACAGATAATGATGAAAGTATACATTAAAATGTACACAATAGATAAAAAGTATCCACATTAACTGGACATTAAATCTTAAAAGGGGTTGCTGTCACACTCATTGGGATCGAAATAAGGTTCCCGCATAACTCATTAATAAAAAAGTGTTTACATGAACTGAACATAAAACATTAAAAAAGGGGGGTTGTTATCACACTCATTAAGATCAATATAAACAATGTTCCTGCATAACTCATTAAGTATCTACATTAACTAGACATAAACAATAGAAATTATTAAAACAGGAGGTTGCTAACACCCTCTTTAGGATTAATATGTACAAGGTTCCCGCAAAAAAGGAATATAAAACCTAATAGTCCCATAGGTATAAGGAATTATGAAGAGATTGGGGAAATTTTGATAACCGGCTGAGCTAATCCCCAGTTACTTCAATAGTACTATATACCCTAGACTTAAAGATAAAGTATAATAGGTCTAATGTAGTTATAGAAAGTGTTCATTAATAACACATATCATGAAAAGCTAACTTGTTTTAGAGTTCAATATCACTCTAGGATGCCGGTACCACAGATTAATACCGCGTGCTTCTTTTCAAAACGGGAAATAATGAAACAAACAGCAATTAAAAAGTGTGTAGCTATTTTTAAGCAAGATGGACTGCATCCAGACTTAAGAAGGATTTCAGGGGAGTCATATTTCCTCTTTTGCAAACAGTATTAGAGTTGGGAGGTGATGTTTCCTACCCCAAGTCTAAATAACAGTGTAATAGTAAAGCTGGTCAGTATCTGTGTGCAGTGTGCAGTAGGTCTAAAAGACCGCATATACGCAATCTACGTATCGAAACGATACGCAGATTACGTACAAGAGCTACTACGCATGCGCAGTAGCTACTGTTTATTGAATTACGTCCGTCTATGGAAGACGGACGTAGTTCTGGATCTACCCCCTTATGGGTAATATTCCTCAGGTGTGTTACGTGCTACTGTAATATTCGCAGCAGCACAAACTCTTTGACTCCTGGCTGCTTGAGTAGTCAGAATATAGCCCTCTCTGCTAGTTGTCTTTCTGATTCCCTGGTTGTTGCTAAGCAACTGGAAAACACTAGCTCTGAAAGGCCTGCAGAAGCCACTCCAGGTGCTAGCCTGATTATTACCCCTCAGCTGCTGCCTAACAGCCAGGATTCAGACAAACCAGTGCTGGAAGACTCTCCAGCTGTGATTGGTTGTTTAGCGTTTAAATACCCAGCAAAGAGAACTCTCCCTTGCTGGTGATAATGCATGCTCTAGCCATTTAGTCAGTTTGCTTCTGGATTGTTCAGCAGCATTCTTGTCTGGTTCTTGCTCTTTTCTGCTGTTCAATTGCCTTGTTGTCATTCTGATATATGTGCTCTTGTCATTCCTTGTCCTGCCATTTGTTTTATCTGTTCATTACCCCTGCTCATCCTTGTTATTTATGTTTATTCCCTGGCTTCCTGCTTTCCTCTCACCATTGTGTTTATCTCTCTGACCTTGGATCATTACCTCTGCCCTTATCTGTTTGTGTATGCATTCCATTACCTTGTTTCTGTATTATCCTCCTGTGATCCTGCCCCACTGCTCCAGTTCTGTTCTCCCTGTACCTGTCCCAGTCCTCTCCTGAAATCTGTTGTCTGTGTTCTGGACACAATCCCTATACTTTTGTTGGATGTGTCTGGTCGTGTCCAGTTCCAGTCTGTTCCTCCTTCCAGGATCTGTTCCCCCGCCCTGTTTGTTATTGCTGTTAGTCAGTGTTGATCTCTGTGGTTAGTTTCAGTCCTGTCTGTTGTGTTATGTCCAGTCCTGCCGTGATGTCCAACTCCCTAACCCTCCTCGCTACTCCAGGAGCCGGCACTGGGGGCCGCAACCTGCTGGGTGTCCTGCAGCCCAGCCTGTGACCACCATCAGGGGCCCTAGCGAAGACCTGGCCCTAGTTAGACTCTGCGCCCTGGTGTGTGGTCAACCTGGGTAACGTAACAGGGTGCTCAAGGATTCTGATCTTATAGGGCTTGCATGCCTAGTTCATGGAGAATTGAAGTGTACAGGGTCTGTACTTAAATGGAACATAGATTGAATAAAGGTTTCCATTTTAGATTGGCCAAAATCTGGAGGACATGTATAAAACACCTTGACGCGTTTCTTCATTCACAGAATGATTTCTTCAGAAAGAAAAAAGGTTTCTCGGGTATTGGTGGGATTGTCTTAAAAAAAAAATGTTAATTGCACCACCTATGTCGTTAACCCTTAGTTGCCTACATTAATTAAAACTCTATACAACATTTGTATGTTGATAAGTTGTTAATTACCGCTGTTGCTACAGATATAAATATATATAAAATTTATAATTGTATATACTAAAGTCATAAATTAAAGAGAAAAAAAAATAATTGGAAAAAATATAAAGAATTACAAAAATAACAATAAAATAAAATACTAAATGACAATATGTAAAAACATGTAAAAAAAATGGGGATCAAATAAAATTATATAAATATATGTACTGATAATTAATAAGTCCAGATAAATTAGTGATAGACAAAAGTAAAAAATGAAGTATTTGCAACTATCAGTGCTGTAATATAGGAGAACACATATATGTAGACCTATATATGTTACAGATAAATTATTAACCATTTAACTGCTCCATTAAAGGGGATTTTTATGTTATCCATCCTGTTTCTGAAAGATTACCAGTATCATTTGTAACAGAGATTAAGAGACTGTCTAGAATTCGAATATGAACATAGATAGATCTATATAGCATTTGTATTGAAAGAATAATCATAGAGAAGAGCCATTAAACATATATGGTATGAAATTTTTTTTGAAATTTTTTTTTATATCGAGTGGACTAAATTGGTGATTGAATTTTAAATTAAACCTATTGTTATTGAGGTACTGAATAAAGTGTTCAACTGAAGTACCATCACCATCCCAAACAAAAAACAAGTCTCATCTATATAGCGACCAAAATAGACCATGTTCACTCCAAACGGGCCTCCCCAAATAAGCTCCTCTTCAGAGAGGCCCATATAGAGGTTGGCATAGCTTGGAGCGAACCTGGTCCCCATGGCCATGCTGAGCCATTGCCTATAGCAACGGCCCTCAAACAGAAAGAAGTTGTGTTCCAAAATAAAGGAAATGCTGTCCAGAATAAATTGTTGCAGGGGCAGTGGTAAATCAGAATGAGTGGACAAAAAATATTTTACTGCTGCAATACCTAACGCATGGGGGATATTGGAATATAATCCCTCCACGTCGCAGGTAAGCAGTTGGTATGAATCCTTCCAGTGTATCTTGGTGATTTTTAAAAAAAAGAGGTGGGGTCCTTAATATGTGATTTTAAAGGGGTGAGTAGTGGTTGTAAATAACAATCAACAAAATGTGATCAATTAGAAGTGAGGGACCCTACACCAGATATAATGGGGCGACCTGGGGGAGTGATGAGTGACTTGTGAATTTTTGGTAAATAATAAAAAGTGGGTGTCACTGGGAATCTGCTGCACAGGAAATCAAAGGTATCCTTTGAAATGAGGTTACATGTTTTGGCTGTTGTTATTAATTGATGGTATTCCTGTTGATATTCAGGTTAGTTGTTAACAATTATCATTATTATTATAAAATCTGGTGTCGTTCAGCTGTCTTTTGGCCTCTATGAGGTAGTCGGATTTATTTAAGATCATGACACCACCTCCCTTATCGGCCGGCTTGATTATTATTTGTGTGTCTTCCATTAGTGATTTTATTGATTATCTTTGTAATCTGTTAAGATTGTCTCATAGAGGTTGTTTTTCGGTTTTGTTACAGAGAGTGTTGAAGTCCCTTAGGCTGGCCTGATAGAATGTCTCAATATAATTAGTTTTACATTGAAGCGGATAGAATTTTGACTTTTTTTTTAATGAGACTTTAACTTCTTGATCAGTGTTACATGCCGCCGCATGGCCCCCTCTGTGTGCGGCTGCTGTCCTGTGCACTTCCCCTGCATCCTCCAGACCAGCTGTCAGCAATCTGGGAGAATCCTCCTCCCTACTGTTGGAACTAGCGTCTGGAGGGTCTCCCAGCAACTGTAATCTCAGCCTATCAGTGGCTTGCTGCCATCTCCCTATAGACTTCGGTCTCGCTCCTGCTCGCATCTCCCCTCTGTGCTCAAAGCCTCGCTCCCACGCTGAGCCTAGCAACGTTAGACGCGCACTTTCTCCCCTTGTCGGGCTGGCATCCAGGACGTCCCCTAGCAACCTGGACGCCCACTTATCAGCTGATTTGGCGCACTCTGCACAATGTTTGATTGATACTTCCTTTCCTTATATTCCGGTGCCACCTTCTCCCCAGTGCCAGTTATAGCTTCTTGTTTGGTGCTTATAGCCTGCTCTCTTTGCCTTGTGCCCTTCTTGTCATTTATTCTGATCTTGAGTGCCCCATCATTGTCCTGCCTTGTTCCAGCTTGTTATCCTATTGTCTGAACTCCCCTCTCTTCTCCTTGCCGTTTTATCCTGCCTTGTGTTAACCCTTCCTGTACCTGAGTGCCTGTGTTTGTATCCCTTAGGGGATTTCCTCCTGTGTAAGTGAGTAAGCGAGTTTCCTAGTTTGTTTCGTGTGTCAGTTTGTGTGTCGGTCTCTCGCCATGTGAATGACCGCAATGGCGGGAGAGCAGAGGCCTTGACAATAAAAGGTATTGAATTAATACAAAAAATGGATAGATGAGGCAACCAATTTATCCGTTTATCATAAAGAGAGTCATACTGGATTTTCTGGCTGAACTCAATGACTCCATATGGGTTAAATTAAACAATTGAACTTAACCAGTTCTAGATTGGACGAGACCCTTTCCCAAATATGATGTTATGAAGCAAAGATGTAATTCCATACCACTGGGGTGTTTACTTTAATTCTCATTGTCTATACACCTGCATTTTTCTTGTATCTTAAAGGTGGGTGTGTCTGTCTAGCTTTTATCTAGATTGTTTGTACTCATTTTTATTACCATATATGTATAATGGTTCTTCTCTATGATTATTATTTCAATACAAATGCTATATAGCTCTATCTATGTCTCTTAATCTTTGTTGCAAATGATACTGGTAATCTTTCAAAAACAGGATGGATAACATAAAAATCCACTTTGATGTACCAGTTAAATGGTTGAGAATTTATCTGTAACATTTATAGGTCTATATATACGTGTTCTCCTATATTACAGCACTGATAGTTGCAAATACTTAATTTTTTACTTATGTCTATCGCTAATTTATCTGGACTTGTTATCAGTACACCTATTTATATCATTTTATTTCATCCCCATTTTTTTTACATATTTTTCCATGTTGTCATTTAGTATTTTATTTTTTTTGTTATTCTTTATATTTTTTGCAGTTAATTTTTTTTTCTTTTTTTTTTCTTTTTCTTAATTTATAACTTTATTATAAATTATACATTTTATATATATTTATATCTGTAGCAACAGCAGTAATTAACAACTTATCAACATACAAATATTGTATAGAGTTTTAATGAATTTAGGCAACTAAGGGTTAATGACATAGGTGGTGCAATTAACATTTTCTTTTTAAGACAATCCCACCAATACCCAAGAAACCTTTTTTCCTTCCGAAGAAATGGGAATTCTGTGAATGAAGAAATGCATCAAGGTGTTTTATACAACTTCTCTGCTTTACCCTGAACTTTACTAAGATTCATTGCAATCTATTCTCAATTGCCACTGTTTGCCATTTGTGTTGTGGTGTCTCATATTATATGTGGCAGTATCTTTTCTTAGTTTTATATTGAACTTTTCAGAACAGTTTCAATCTGGTATCACCATCACAAGGACTAGTTACAGCTGACCCTGTTCAGCGTCGGGGGCAGACTCAGCACAGTGACACGATTGAGTACTTATAGGACTACTGCCTTTACCTACACTACACTATCTGGAGGTCTCCGCACAGCCTGTTATATCGTCTGTGCCCCAAGCCAGAGGAGCTGAAAAACATTGTTACTCCCCACCAACTGAATAGCGAACTGCTGGCACAGTCGTGACTCTCGTGCCCGTAGTTCCCGCAGTACCCGACCTGAAGTACAGACCTAGCCGCCATATCAGCTCCACGACACGTGGATTTAACCTGGATTCTACTCACGCAAAGTACTATTACTTCTTTCAGCTGTGTCACAGTATCGTATAGCTAATATTACTACTATGTTGCGAACTGTTGTCATCTCCAAATCATCATCTCTGCATCTGCCACATATTTGTATGAGGATTTATATCATCTCATCAATTCTATCTAACTATTAAACTCTAACTTTACCCCCTTATTGTCACTCAGTCACAGCTGCCTGATCAACAGCTGTAGTATTTTTGGGTAGTATAAAGTTTTTTTTATATTTTATATGTCAAATATATATGCCATTTATTAAAGGTTAGTGATTATGGGCCGCATGCAGAGCTCCGGAGTTTTCCGATATTTGTTATAATTTTGTAACACCATCTACGTTTCTTTTTGCAAAAAGAAACGTAGATGGCTTTACAAAATTACTGCGCATGCGCAGTAACAAATATCGGAAAACTCCAGGCGCATATGCAATGTGCCCGGAGCTCTGCATATGGCCCTATATCCCTAGCACTTTTTGTGTCTTTGTGGACACGTGAGTGTCCAGATTTACTACCGAGAGCTGGGAGTGCAGGGGGCACCCTGCTCTGTGAACGGCCATACTGACCGTGAAGGTGGAGATAGATATGCTAATGAGGGGACAGGGCGGGGTAAGCCCCGTTACGATCAGGTATGCGGCCGTAAGGCTGCATACGTGATCATAAAAGTTAAGGTAGTAATCTGGACATGTAAGTGTCCAGATTTACTATCAAGAGCGGGGAGTGCAGGGGGCGTGCACTCCTCGCTCAAAGAACGGCCGTACTGACCTCGGGCGCCCGCAAGGCACCCGTAGGTCTTGATCCGGCCCTTTATGTGTTATGCTGGAATCTTGTTTATACTAATCTTAATGAATGTGGGCCGTATTCACATATGCGTGTGTATAATGTACACAAATATACGCATGTACGCGGCAAGGCAACACCCATGACACTGCCCTCACACGGTTGGCTTTTCGGTGACTTATGCGTCCATAGGGCAACCTTAAGTCTACGCGTGTAGTTACGTGCATATTTTTCTTCCGTATCCTAAATCCTACGTAGCTTGTGTAAAATTTTTTACTAAACATGCACAGTTCAACCATGCCTAAAAATATGCACGGCAAAAGTAGCAAAAACGTAAGTGTGAATCCGGTCCTGTGATAGCAACTCCCCCCATTTGAATGTTTTATGTTCAATTAATGTAAATACTTTTTATTAATGAGTTATGCAGGAACTTTATTTTGATCCCAATGAGTGTAACAGCAAACCCCTTTTAAGATTTAATGTCCAGTTAATGTCGATACTTTTTATCTAATGTGTATATTTTAATGTATACTTTCATTATTATCTGTACGGAATGGTAAACCTGTTATGCTTTTATTATTAATATGACTTGCCAATGCCAAAGGAAAAGTGTTGTTGTTACAGTTTTATTGGAGGTGCAGGCAGAACAAATGCCGGAAAATAAAATTGGCACCCATAATCTTTATCCTATGGTTTAAGATTTATTAAGAAGAGCAGTACCGCAAGCTACAATAATTAACCTCTAAAAATTAGCTTCAAAGTCCAATGATTTAAAACACTTTGCCGTAGCACTTCCATCACTTTTATAGATAATCACTCCAACATTCTCCCACTGGCCACTAGATGTTTAAATTTTCACTCTGATTGGCCAGACACTCCTTCTGATATCACCATTCAGTTAGACTAGGCTGGTTCCTAGGGTATAAAGTGAAAACAAAAAGAAAAAAGGGTTTTGACCAGTTTATTGCACACTGAATGCCTGTATTAATGAGTCATGCACAAATAGTAGTAATAAACTCTGTTATATCGCTGGTAAGACAAAAGAATGAAATTAAAACATAGTTTGTAATATTGAATATCTAAGATATAGATTATACAAAAGGATGAAATATAAAATACAAATAATCAACCATGTACATTCATAAATGCTCCAAGCCGTGCAGAGCTGGCAGAAAAGATATATCAAATCAGTGTAAAGTACCAAATAGTAAATATCATATACTATATGCACAGGGAGGAGTCATGCAGATAATCCAAAATATGAAATATTTTCCAGCAGACCGAGAAATCCTTCCTAATCTACAAAATATATAAAGGAGTTCTTATCCTAATGAGGTGCCTAGCTGCCTCACGGCGGGACTTCACCCCCGATAAAAAGGGTTTACATATCCCTCTCCTAAATCTAAGTGCCCTTGGAAGTCTACAAATAGCTGGTCTGCAGGCAAAAATACAGAGATAGTGCAGGTAAATTGAAAAATAGATGCAAGAGAATGTACAGTAGGTAATAAATGACAAGAGAAACCAGGGTGCACCCTGGCGTCCCCCTTACTGCTGATGCGCGTTTCGCCGCTCAGGCTTAATCAAAGGCTGGGATTTGCTGATAAATCCTGCTCATATTTACCCCCTAGTCCTCCAGTTCGAGGTCTATAGTGGGGGGGGGCGTATTCTATTTCAATTGTGGCAGACCCCTCACCCATCTAAATGGGGGGAGCCTAGGCTTTATATAGGTGTATTCACATTGCTGTGCGGTCTCTGGTGCTGCACCAATACCCTCAACTCTTGAGGGTTTGAGGCACCAAAATTCCTTATTTTCCTGGTTCCTATGGTAACCTGATAAACAAACTAGCGCCGGCTGATTTGGCTTAAATAAAAATCTCCTTCAGCTTAAATAGAAGTTACTTACCTTCTAGCACCTCCCTGACAAAGTCCTTAGAGACGAAATGCATAGGAATATGTGACGGTGTTACTTACCTCATGTTTTTCCTGCCTGCACCTTCTGCATTTTACACCTGAGATATTCTGGGACGCCAGCAGACTCATGGAGTGGTGAGGTACAGGCAATTACATGTTACATGCTTGAATGATGTTATCTATGGTACAAGTTTGTCCTATCTTATTTTGTTTTTAGTTTTGGGTGGCAACAGAAGCCGCCCTAAAGAAGGGAAGCAGCGAACCGTATTAAACCTTAGTGCTGAAAGACTATGAATACTTTGAATGCTCTTAATTTCTGATATTAACTTTTGAATGACTTGGACATTCTGGGAAAATTAAGTGATAATATATTTTCCACATTTTACACTCAGCAGCTGCAGCAAGAATTCGGTTTTATTCCAGTCTCTGTGTACCGCATCATTTTGTTTCTCAAACTAGCTCCAAGAGCAGCTGGCTTGGCTTTTGAACTTTAAGCCTCAACTTCCAGGTTGTTTGTATAAACACAACACATTAATGGTTTCACATGGTACAGTTGTTTGCAAGAAATGTATATAAACTGCATGCTCAACATCATAGATTTTAAACACCATATGACACCTTTATATATTCTCCTACACCAGCATTTCTAACCCTTGGAACCAATCATCATGCTCCAACTGCATAGGCTTAGCTAATTTCTAAAAAAAAAAAGCATAATAAGTTTTGCAACATGCCTGTCCTATTAAAAAGAGAGGCTTGTAATAACTTGAAACCTTAGTAACTTCATAATATATGAAATAAAATATTCTGTATATAGTGCCAGCTAGTAGTACTGCTTACTTTTATAAAGATGTTGATCATCTGTGATGCTGGTGTTAAAGAGCATGTCTATGGTTATATTGGCTTCTATTCTTGTTACACTTCACTTCACTACAATTTCTCACCATGTATTTAACTGCTCCAGCAACCAATCTACTTTTCAACCTTGTCAACCATGTTCAAATTGAATGATCTTTTTTTTGTTGCTCTTTCCAGAAACACATTTTTAAGTGAACCCAAAACTAATAAATTTGTCTTTTAGCAACCGCATAAGGAACAATAACACTTTTTAAAAATGTCTTAAAAATTATTTCATTTATATTTGTATAGATAGTCTATTGCATGTGAGGAATGCATTTAAATACAACACATCACCTATGTGATATAGGACTGAATCCAGACTTACTGTTCCGCTGCGCTCAGGGGCCTCCCCTTACCCTCAAGGAAGCCTGGATACAGCTGCGCTCAGAGCTTTGAGCAAAGGGACATCAGCATCAAGGATCTGCTGTATCCAGACCTTCTTGTGTGAAATTCATGGAATTCTGACATCAGATCGCTACCTTAAGACTTTTGCACCATCCTCATGCAAAATAGGGATGGCTTGGAAGTCTGGCTAGTACAGATGCCCTCACTGTACTATTTACATACCTTCACTTAGCATACCAGTCACACATATACTGCTCTGTCCTGTCCTGATGTCAGAAATTCTCCCAATAGGGAAGTGGTCTGTACTGGGAATGCAGCATGGTAAAAAAAATGCAGGCGTTTCTGATCCTAATAATCGGAAAACACCCTTATTGCAGAGGTCTGGATCCAGTCCATAAGCTGCAGTTTTTTTTTATCTGAAAGAACGTACGTTTTTATTTCAGTTCTGCTGTGTTCCAAGAGCTCTACTTAGTTATGAGGAAAACATACCTTACATAATTTATGTCTTCTGGTGGGTGATCAGTTTGTCTCCGCAGAAGTGAGTCACTTGTAATGCAGTCAGCTGCGTTACTCTTCCTTCTACCACAGCAAGAGACAACAGTACTCCTTCTTAGCTGCTTTCTGGTATGTTTACGCCAACATGAAAAGTGCTTGGACATGCAGACCGAGCATAAACAGCCCATTATTCCTGATCATTTACTTCAGGGTTATAATTAGATGATGGTACTCCTTTATGTTTTTAATAGTCCACATAGTTTTGATATAGAACAAAAAAGCCTGGGTAGCAATCTGTAATGAGTAATACAACATATAGAATAAAACCATTTTGATATTTATCCAGAGTAGCAGTTGAAAATGTAATTAAAAGTTAAAAAATAATAACATCTATACAATTATAGTTATTTAATTATAGGTTATAAATAACCTGAATACTTAATAAATAAAATATTATGGAGATGAAGTGTAAGCTTTTGGAGCAACTGTCATTATTTGGATATATTAGTTGTTGCTATCCTACTTCTGATACCTGTCTCTCTTATCTTATGCCTGTTCCAGTTTTGACCCTGCCTGTTGGACCATCATGGTTATTTGATGAGTTAGCAGACATTACTGATTTGTGATTCTGCACAACCTCTGGGATAGTCTGCTTCCTTTAGTTAAAATGCCTCTGCTAACATTGAATGCTATATTTACCAGTTATTAGCGTATGTTATAAACAGATTTATCTGGAGACACAGGACCGTATTCACGCTTAAGAGTGAGGTAGGTGCGGACAGAACCGCACCTAGCTCACCCGTCCTGCCCCTAACCCTTCTTAAGAAGGAAACTACGCACGGACAATGCCTCCCCCCGAATAATCTAATCTACGCATGCGTAGTAGGTCATTTCGGAAATATACGTACCTAGGAAGCCGAAGCTTCTTAGATGTGAATACGGTCCACAATGCATAATTTTGTATACACATTTATTTAACCACTGGTGACATAGGGCCTGATCCAGACCTACGCCCGCGAGCGTAGCGTATGATCGCCCGGGCGTATAAACTTTCACGCCCATGACACTCCCATTGATTGTACCGACTTACGGCGGCTGAACCCTACCCTAACTTTTACAAGCGTCCGTGCGAATTTTCGTACCGATACGCTGGTCGTACGGGGCTTAGCACGCCCATACTGTACAATTTAAATGGCTATCCCCGCCTCTGTGTAGTAACTCGAGCGTCCGGACTATCGTCGTACAAAACGCACGCCCCTTGGGCGAAAAATACGCTTAAAATACGCTCGCTGTACACTCATGTCCTTCGGACGACCGGTTTTTCGCCCGGTTTTACGCTCCCGACCGACGTACGCTCGGTCGCGGGCGTAGTTCTGGATCAGGCCCATAGAGCTTGTGTAACTCCAAATCCCGATCCAACACATCTAGACTATTTTGAATTTTTATTTTAAAATGTATAATGTTAACATAATATATTTTAATTCAGAATGATGCAACAACTCAATATGAGATCTGTCAGAGAATTTAAATGTTAACAATATGTAATAGTTAAAAATAAATAAAATGTATATTCATTTCCAAGGACAAATCGTACCTTACGCATATTTAGGGTCAGCTACTACCTTGGGATCTGTCTCAGACTTAATAACGACAGGCTATTTCCATATGCACTCCTCTCGCATATACAGAATTCTGGATAGCAAATTCCATAGTTTAGTCTCCATAATGGATCTTAAGTCTCCAAATCTGCTATTAAGTCTGGATGAGGTCCTTGGTGATAGAAGCTGAACCTTGGGTTGCCTGATCACCTCCTGTGTTCATAAAAGAGCATGAAAATGCACCACACAGTTGCCCGCTGTTTTGTCTGCTCCTATTCTCATATATTCTTTATCATTTATGGGACACAATCTAAAGCACACAATCCTTAAGAGTTGCCAGCCACACTGTTCATGTTACTTCTATCACCACTGAACTGTCACAGTGACTTTGAGTCATATTGTCTACTTCTCTTTGTTTTGTTCTACTTAGGCAAGAGCATATGACTCAAGGAAGAGGAAACCCCTGGTTTTGTCTTGGCAAGAATGGAAGTTAGCATACTCTATGTATGTTTCCCCATCAACTTCTTGGAAAATGTAAATAAATATTAGTTGTCCCTATTATCAGACCATTCTATTCTGCAACCAATATGGCCCTGATAATGGGTTTATAACCACTAACTTAAAACTTAAACTAAAGGACATATCTAATAACAGCATTTATTTTTCTTATGATCATTAGAAACTTCTACTGACTGCTGCAAATGTTTATCCATCATAACCTATGGCCTTATGGAAGAGAGCCTTTTCTTTGAGCAAATGTCTTAGTACAGTCGCAGACATAAATTATAATTCTAATAGATGCAGCCAAATGTTTAAAAGTATTGCATAGTTTAATTTCATCTAATCTAAAGTTACAGACAACCAAGCACTGAAAATTATAAGATTACATCTCTATTTAATACTGTTAACATAAATCTTGAATTTATTACTAAATAATGCATCAGCATAAAATGGTAAAAATTGTGTAAAATAATGTAAAGTTGCAATAATTCAAATATAAAGAATGTTTCAGTAGTCTCCAAAGCCACAGCACTGAGTTGAAGCACAATATGCTCTTTAAATGGATTATCTTAAGTCCTATTAGATCCTGTAGCTATATTTAGTCCTATTCTTTTTGTGGATCATTTTAGGAATTGTTCCTATGCTGCTTAATATTGAAGTACAAACAAATATACATACCTCACAGAAAAGATTTATTCATTTTTGTTAAAATGAACAGATGTTTAAGAATATACTGTTATTATTACTAAACTAAATGCTTATTGGGCTAATTTCATTCTGAAAAGTAAATTGACCCTTTTCTAGTAATGTGAAAGAAATATGTTAAAATTATACGCTAATGTATTACAAGTTTTATTGTTGCTTACAGTTTGCCACTGTAAGCAACAATAAAACTTGTAATACACCGAATGTTATTGTCCAAATCTCTCCATTTTCATATATTTTGCAGAAGAGTAGGATAACTCTAAAATGCTGACAGATCAGTTTAACCTCCTTTATTACTTCATCACAATAGATTAAGTGATATCAGGACTTTGTTTTTGATACATGTATCAGCTCTGCAAAAATGTTATTAAATTACTTAGAGTGCATCTGGACTTAAAATTATAGGGTGACAGAATTTACACTGAGCTGGTGCACTTTAAGACCTATTACAGGATAAAAAAGATTGTTTCTATTTTATGTACCAACAAATCTATCTATCTATCTATCTATCTATCTATCTATCTATCTAGTTATCTATCTATGACGTTTAATGTCAAAATACAGGCAGCATCTTAAAGATTGATGTTGAGTACACAAACAATTTTAATGACTTTTACAATCCTGAGAACAGTCTAACAGTATCTGTATAGAGCATTCTATTGAGCTTAGAAAAAAGGATGTATTGCATCTTTTATAATAATTAGAATATATAATTATAAAAAAAATTGAGTAAGTAACTTTCTTACTTGCTGTGAAGTATGAAGCAATTCAATAACTGAAGCAAACTTGTTTTTTCATGTTATTTAATTATCATTTTCATCTATGTTTCACTTACTATATCTCTCAGTTATATGTTATATAACTATCACATTGAAAAAAAATAGTGTTTTACCTTCTTAGTAACCACAATTGCATGTCTTTAGAACCTCCTGCAACATGGCTGTGTGCTTTTTTTCAGGATCCATGTCTGGAGTGATTTGATTGTACTATCCCAAGTAATGTGTCAAAACTTGGCAAGAGTTGCGAGCTCCCCTTACACAATGGGCAATCCTTTTTAGTAGCTAGTCAGATAAAACAAGATCTGTCCTATTTTTATGCAAGTTAGATCATCCACTAAAAATAATACATTCAGTCTTCAACTATTTATCAAACTCATGAGACGTACATTGGATTGTGGTTTGGTTCAAATGGGTTAATTTTACAGTCAGTCCAACCATGATATTTTTTTTCCTATAGAAGTTTGTCAGACAAAAGATTCCTCCTTACAAATAAAGAAAATTCCTACACAGACAGTGTTGTATACCAATGTGATTCTTGGTTCTCCTAGGTATAATAAATTATTATAAAAATAAAGTAATGAATATTCCTTGGAGTATTTTATGCTTACTTTAAGGGGTTTATTTAATGTGTTTTCTTAAAAGGAAAAAGAGATGTGGCCCCTAGCTATCAATCATATTATAGCTGTATTTTTAGAATATGCTAGGTAAATTATAGCTATAATGTGATTGATTGCTATGCACAAAATCTGAACTTTTCTTCTATTGAAAATGAATTAAATATATTTCTAAGACTAAACATGAATTAGTACAAATCTTATTAACACTGCAGAATAATACAGGATGATCAGTATGCACTCTAAAAGGTTGATCCAGAGTTAGGTGTAACTACACAAAAAAGTACAAATCTGCACCTGGACAAATCATGGTGTAAAGTGAGGGGTACATATTACAAGGCACATTCAAGTTCTATGGTCTTCTATGTTTTCCCTGAACAGCACATACACCAGGAAGACTCAAATTACTGTCACTTCTCAACATAGTCTCCCTCTAACCCCACACATTTTTCACAACATCAATGCATGGCTGCTGCTTTTTTTGGGGTTTGTTGAGACCACTGGAAAATCATTGACACAAGGGTAGCACGACTGGAAATCATGCGGCCACGGAAAGTGTCTTTCAGTGTTGAGAAAAGCCAAAAATCGCTTGGTGCAAGATCAGTTGAGTAGGGAGCATGAGGAACCACTTCAAATTGTCATGGAGAAACTGCTGCAGTAGGGCCACCCAATAAGCATGGGCAATAGAAGAGCACAAACGTACTTTTGCGACCATATTTTTCCACAATGCTGGAAGGAACTATTCCAAAACTTTTTGGTAGGACGCAGCTGTCATACCTTTGGGGACGCACTTAGTGAGCATGACACCCTTACTGTCCCAGAACATGGCCACAATCATTTTCTCTGCACTGGCGGAAACCCAATTTTTTTTTGACGGTGGTGAGTCACTGTACTTCCATTGCACCGACTGTCATTTTGTTTCAAGATTTAAAAACAGCACCCATGCCGCTTGCATGTTGACAGTTGAGGAAATTAAAGCACCGTTCTTATTGTAATGATGTCTTAAAATCACCTTCTCATTTGCATTTGCACAAACCTGGTGTTCTTCAGTCAGCATTAACGGCAAACATGTGGAGGAATCTTTCTGCATTTTCATGTCTTCACACAGGATGTACACACAGAACCTGCAGAAATGCTGAGTTTGAAAGTGATTGACTAGCGGTCCTGCATAACCACTTCTTTTGCTCGTATGATCATATTGTAAGATCAGCCAGTGCATGGTTTTGGCTGATTTAGTTCATTCTCACACAATGTTTGAACTTTCATACCCATGAACGTACATTTTTCACATCCTTGATGCTGTCTTTGCGTATTTTACTCAACTGATGATGAATGTTTATGCGTGTTAACCCATGCAGATAGAGAAAATGGATGATAACCCGCTGTCCTTGGCACATAAATGACTTCATTTTTAGTATATAAAGCACTCCCAAAACCAGATGGTGCCACATGCATTCTATGAACCAGAAGATCTGTTTCTCACAACTGTAGAGAATGACCATATCGTTTAAAACATACACCAAATTCTATCTCATTCTGGAGAGAAAAAAAACAGAAGCCCTTACAACTTGATTGCGCCTTGTATTATTATTATTATTATTGTTATTATTATTTATTTATTTTTGAATTTACAGGAAAAATTGGCTGATATTGCTTATTGAACACAAATACTAAACATGTTTTTGTTGCACATTGTTGAGTTTCACTTCAAAATATCACATCTCAACTCATTCTGTTTGCACTTTTCGGGCCTCATTTACTAAGATCGTATTTGGACAACGATTATTAATCGCTAGACATCGCGCCAATTTTGCCACAATTTGAAAAATTATTTACTATGCCTCGATTTTGTCCAGCGATTAATATTCGCCGTCGATTTTGATTGATTTTTTTCTGGATTTATCATGCAGACGCATATAGTACTATAAGGCACAGCATGGCTATGTGTTTGTGGCCATGCTGAGCCTTATAGTACTATAAGCGTCAGCCTAACAAGGGATAAAATGATGCAGAGTTATGTGTCAAAAAAAATAAACAGTTTCCACAATAAACAGAAAAAATCTACATGAATAAACAATACATTTCTAATCATTTAAACAATGTAATAAATGTGTCCCTGTGTGTTTTATCTAACTATAATGGTGACCACCCTGTACTAACTAAACTTAAGACAAATGTATAGTGTAAATGTGTATAAAAAAAGAAAGTGAAGTGTCGACTCACCGTTTTGCAGTCATCTGTCTTAGAAAGACTTGCTAGTAGTTCTGGACATCTTTCAAGCTGTTCTTGAAAAGTTGCTAGAAGATCTTCTCATCTTGATTGAAGATGCTGCTTTTTTTGATTGAAGAGGCTGCTCCGTTGATTGAAGATGTTCTTCGGCCTCTTCTGGCTCTTGAGGCGACGTCCTCCTGCTTCTTGTTCGGGGGTTCCGCTGCTAATGACCATTCGGTCACTAGAGGTCCCCCTTTTGTACTGTATTTGACATCAGAGACACTAGAGCCCTTGTCAGGCTGACGCTTATAGCACTAGCACTGTGTCGCTTTCTACGGGGATTTTTTTTCAGCAATTTCCTGCCAAACATACGGCGATTGCTGAAAATCCCCTTTAGTGAATACAGCGTTTTGTATGTCATGCATTGTGAAAGTCGGGACTGCAATGTTACAGCGATGTTGGTCGGGTCGATTTGGAAAAAGCCCCAGGACATTAGCTTTTGTGAATGCACCAATGGCAAAATCGCAGCTAAAGTCCTGGGACTTTGGGTGATTTCTTCCAAATCAACTTTAGTAAATGAGGCCCTTCAAATTAGCTTCCCCATGCAGTTTCACATATTTAGTTGCAGATCTGCTCCTTTTATCAATCTTACTTACAACTCTGTGTCTGGCTCTGAGGGCCAAATTTACTAAGCTGCGAGTTTGGAAAAGTGATGTTGCCTATAGCAACCAATCAGATTCTAGCTCTCACTTTCTTTTTACATACATTTTTTTAAGAATATTACATACAGAAAAAAGTAAGACAGTAATACAAAAACTATTCAAAATTAGTAAATATATATACAATCGTCAGAATCACACTGTAGATTGAGATAACAATTGGCAAAAACTTAAAATGGTAAGGGACTGAATTGAGGGACTGAGAGAGAGGGGAGGGGGAGAGGATAGCCAGGGATCATAGGTCAAATTATAAGATATATATTACATGATTTATATGACTATGTGATAGCCCTATCAAAAGGGAATCAATTTAGAAGAAGTCAAAGGCTCCAAAAGGAATCATACCAAGTTTTATGTTAGCAGCTCTAGGGACTTCCATGATCCCAACACACAATCTTTGTAAGAGCATTGAAATAATTTCACCCCATCGAAACCCGCTTAATCAAAGGAGATGTAGCTTTAGGAGAGTAGAGTTTCCATCGAGTAGCAAAGTTTAATTTAGCAATAACTTTCTCTACAGGCAGGGGATGAGAGTCTTTATTCTTTGACCAATTGCATTTTTTAACAGAATGTGTCTTAAAATGTTACGCAGTTCCTTAGATAACTTCACAGGGTAGAGATGCAACAAAGAAATCTCCACTGTGGGAGCGATGTCCAAGTTAGAAACCTTAGAAGCTAAGGTAACTACCTCATTCCAAAATGGCTGGATTACTGGACAAGCCCAGAATATATGAAAGACAAATTTCCACTGCTAGGGGTTCCAAAGCCATAGCAAAGATTAGCGGGGATAATGGGCATTTCTGTTTCCTATAATTAGTAATAACAAAAGGTTTGGACAAAATACCACAAATACAAAATACATGAGCAGACGGTGCAGTATATGGTGAGAGAACAGCATGGAGGATCTCTCCCTGAAAGCTAAGCCCAAAGAGGACATGTATTCACTCACAAATCACCATTCAAATGAAATAATTCTATAATGTTGAAGACTTGCAAACAAAAAAAGAAACCAGTGCTGTCTCAAAAGAAAAGAAAAAAATATATAAACCAATAAAACAAAACAAAAAAATAAATCAAGCCTTCCAAATTAGTACATAATAAAACCAGTAAAATATTAAACAGGCAGTTACTCTTCCTAAGTGCTTGGGGTCAAAGAAGACCAAAAGATCTTAAGATGTTTCAAACATTAGTAGTTTGACCTATGGAAATAAGTCCCACTATAATGGCACCAATGTGAGTAGAATAGAAGAGATCAATTGAGCAAGATAATACACATGGCGGGTATGTATGACCACTTCTGCGGTTCAGTATAACAAGCAGGGTCTGGGAATAGTGCTCAGTATAGCAAGCAGTTACTTGTAACAGACAGACTGGGTAGGTAAGAGGTTGATATGAAATGAGTCCAATCTATCTGTGCACTTGACGGAGAGTTCTGAATTAATCAGTTCTCAATCACTCCTGCAGAGCAGTAACTGGTAAAATATTGATATAACAGTATAGACACACTTGCAGCAAAAAGGTAGTAGACTTTAACACTCCACTAAAGCATTTCATCCAGCAAGATTTCTTCAGAGGTATAATTATAAGGTGCGAAGGAGTGACCATTGTTTCAAAGCAACAATTTTTGGTTTCTCTCTTTTTTTTATTACCTGAATATTGAAGATTCATTTAGTTGCATCTAAGGCTTAAATATTGAGAACAAATCCCTCTTGATCTGTATATGTTGTTTGACACCTAACTGACATTTTCTTAATAAGTTTGTTTTAGTTCTACTAATAGAGCACTCAGGGAGAAAGATAGTTAATCTTTGAAGATCTTCCATCTGACCTACTTTAATCCATAAAAATCACAGAGTTCTGGCATCTGGCTCTCTCTCCTATTTTAATGGCCAAACCCCTGAGTACTGCTTTAAGGGTACACAAATGAGTAAATGGGGAGGTTTGAGAGACTATGTTATATTTCAGGTATTTAGAAAAGGATTCTGCAAGGGAAGTTTTATCATCTAATATATCCAGGGTGTCTCCATGGCCGACTGCAGAATGCCTGGGGGGGAAATTCTGCCTCACCAATCACCACAGACTCTAAAATTCTGAGTTGATGTTCTGGACAATGGTACAGCGAATGACTCTTTTCATGTTCCAAATGCTGCCAAAAGTAGTCTGGGGTATCTTCAAGGTAAGTAATAGAGGCAGTTTTTAAGGGGACCTGTACCTAGGAGGAAAGAAGTTCCAAGGCCTAGTGGTGATTCACCATGAGGTGAGGCCTTCAACTTCAGGGAGCACATCTTGAACCAATCTCAGACATCTGATACATGATACATTTTTACAGAAAAAATTTAACTAATAAAATAAATTACAAACCTTGCAGTGCCCTGTCTAAGTTGTAGTTTTGAATCGGTTTTCTGAAACAGCAAAGCAGTAAAGCTGTGCAGGGAACCAGAACTTAGAAAAGCTCCAATGCACACAGCTGGGTGATTAATTGTGACAAGGAACCAGCCAAAAATGCAGCTAAGGACGCAAACACATTACCTAAGCCACTTTTGCTAACAACACTCTAGTGGTGGTTAGGCAATAACATTGATAAGCAGGACTCACACCAGCAGAAAATCTTCTGGTGTGTGGTATTCTCAGTTTGGTGAATTTTTTTTGCTAGTCATCAGGAGGTACGATTATTTCAATCTCTTTACTAAACATGTATATATAGTCAGAAAACAATTTTCCTACTATATGCATTAAAGTGCAAGCACATGAAAAGAAGACATTTATTTTGAGAATTTAGTCTGCATGTAAATGTATACTTTTGTTAGTATTAACTGATCAAACATTTACAGGGGCCATTGATGATTGGGGGCATTTTCTTATGTATATGCTATCACAAAATATCAGTGGGACTCCTTTCGCACCCGCCACACCAACCAGAGAGGTGAGTAATACTCTCCAGGGAGATTTAGGGTTAGGCTGTGGGGAAGGGAGGGTTAAGGTAATAAAAAGGAAGGGTTAGAGTAATGGAGGGGAGGATTAGGATAATGTTAGGACTGTCTAAAGGTCAGGCTGCGGGTGGAGGTGTCTTAGGGTCTTTAAAGGCCGCATTTACACAATCTATGTAACAAAACGCTACGTAGATAGTGTAAAATAGGTACCACGTGTGCGTAGTTTCTCTGCAGGTATAACTAGGCCTGTAAGTATATATAATATTTGTAGTTGAGAATCCATAGAGAGTACCTCCTGTGACATTCAGTAATGAACACTCCTGTGCTCCATAAAGGAGATCTGGAAAACATGAATTGTTAGAGGTCCCAGAGAACCAATGTTGGGAAACACTGTCCTAGGAGATGCATAAAAAATGTTCCTGCATATTACTGTGAGTCCTAGCCATACAATATAAAACCAGTAGCTTGCTTCTGATCATAAGTTGCTATAGAGAGAGCAGTGGGGAATGTGTATAGATGTAACAATGGACAGAGGAGTATATTATTATTATTATTAATTATTATTATTATTTATGAGGCACTAGACAGTGTCCACAGCACCAAGTATAGAGGGAACAGTGGGGAGATGGATATAGATGTCACGACTATGAGGTTTTGTGGACCTGTCGCGGAATCCAAAGGCAAAGACAACTGAGCAGATTGAAAGTGGAAGGACAAAACCTTCCCAAAAAAAGCAAAGAACAAAACGAGAGTCCTAGTAGGACCGAACTGGTCAGACTGTAGCTGGAGAGAACAGTTCAAATAATTGGAGTGGTTGGGTTGACTGCTGGGTGAGCTGGCCCGGATACTGGGCAAGATGGACCGGAAGCCGGGCAAGCTGTACCGGATGCCGGGCAAGCTGGACCGGATGCTGGACAAGCTGGACCGGACTGTAGTGCAGGCAACTGGACCGGACTGTAGTGCAGGCAACTTGACCAGACTGGAATGCAGGCCACTGGACCGGACTGTAGTGCAGGCAACTAAACCAGGCTGGAATGCAAGCCACTGGACCTGACTGTAGTGCAGGAAACTGGACCGGACTGGAATGCAGGCCACTGGACCGGACTGTAGTACTGGAATGGATAACCAGGATCAGGATTCAGGGAAGCAGGGTAACCAGAATCAGGAGTCAGGGTCAGGAGTCAGGGTGCAAGATCAAGACAGCCAGGCACCTAGAATGAACAAGTTGTTCTGGCACTGAGGGATCAGTGCACAGGGTTTAAATAGCCCGCCCAGTGGATTGGCTGGAGGGATCATGTGTGCTGCAGAGGAGAATCTGAGTGGCTGCTGGGAATCACCTGACAGGAGGCAAGACGGCGACGCCCATGCAGCAGAGGATAGTGGTGAAGACGCCTAATCACAGACATCATGCTGCAATATAGACTGTTCAGGAGACTGCCACTATTGGGAGTGGCACCTCTGGAGGACTGGAGAGCGGGCATGACGTGGGAGAGCCGCTGACAGACGGCTCGTCCTCAGGTAAGTGCAGCGCCGCAGACAGTGACAGTACCCTCTCCTTTACAGGTGGCCTCTCGACGCCCAACCAGAGTCTTGACAGGATGCTTGGCAAACAATTTTTTGATTAATCTGGGTGCTCGGATCCAGGCGCATTCCTCTGGACCAAATCCCTTCCAATCCACTAAGTATTCGCAGTGACCATGGCGGATTCGTGAATCCACAATCTCTTTTACCTTGAATTCTTCCCCTCCCCGAGCACCAGAGATCCTAGGTGGTCTTTTCACTGGCGATGAAAACCTGTTGATCACAAGAGGTTTGAGCAAGGAAACATGGAAAGAATTAGGAAATCAAAGATGAGGAGGAAGGTCCAATTTATAGGCCACTGGGTTTATGACCATACTGATCTTAAAAGGTCCCAAGAATTTAGGAGCGAATTTCATGGAGGGCACTTTGAGGCGAAGGTTGGAATGCCTGTTGACTTTCTACAGGCCATTTTGCAGTTAGTCTGTTCTGTACTAAATACTAAGGAGGTAGGTGGGGTTCAGTTTCTAGATAGAGAGGAGCGTAGTGGTACTCCTAACTTGGTCTCCTCTTTTCCAGTTAGGAGCGCCCATTTCCCAGCCGTTTAGTGCATTGGAGATTTAGATGACCTGGTTCCCCGCAGTAAAAGCACAAATTGTCCTTCGCCCTCCTTTGACGCTCATGGGTAGAGAGCCGGGATCTTCCAGTTACATTGGTTCATCAAGAGGTAGAGACGGGTTTCTGGGGCGAGGAGTTACGGGAACTCTTAGACAAGGACTCTCCCTTCTTTCAGCGGCTCTTTCTCTGTGACGAATGTCTTCCCGGATTCAAGTGGAAATTAATTCATTGAGGGTAGCGGGCAACTGCGCGGAGATCAGGTTGTCTTTGATGCGGTCAGCCAGTCCATGCCAAAAGATGGATATGAGGGCATCTTTCCCCCATGATAGCTCCGATGAAAGTGTCCAAAACTGGACAACGTACTGGCCAACCGTTAAATCTCGTTGACGAAGGCGGAGAATGTCTGTAGCTGCGGAGGCGGAACGGCCAGGAGTGTCAAAGATGACCCGGAAGGTAGCCAGAAAGTCTTTCAAGTTTGATAGAATTAGGTCATTTTTCTCCAGAAGGAGGGATACCCAATTCAAGGCTGTTCCAGAAAGCAAGGAAATACTCCACTTTGATACTGTAGGACTGGAAGTTGTCAGGCTGATAGGATCTCCTCTCAATCTTTGAATTTAACTCATGCAATACGTTGAGCACTTTTTTCTTGATGTATGTAGGAAGATTTTTCTTTCCAAAATATGTGCACAGTGGTAGATAAAATGAAACTGCAGTTATGGACAATATTCAGTCAGTAGCTCGGCTTGGAAGCATATGCATGAGCTAAATTCAAATATTGGGAGGAGATCCTATTGCTGACGTACAGCATGTGCGGGTGACTATCTGGTGATCAACACGGACTGTTTTCCAGCTCCTGCATCGTCCATCATCTCATTAATCCCCCTTCTACTCTGCAACACTATAGGAGCCATCTGAGGAGTGGTAAACTAGACCTTTTGGTCTGCTACATTCTAAGCTCTAACCTCTCTGCACCAACGGTGATCTGTTACAATAAAATTGTGCCTGGATACTATAAATCTTATACCATCTGCTAGTTGTGCCTGGAACTTTTAACAGATATTAATCAACATATTACCCAGCAGTTCAAGTTAACTAGGACTCAGCTCTTTATTAGTTGCATGTAAGTTCTCAAGTGGATTTTAATCTTTGGATTGGAGTTTGGACATAACTAACATTCACATATCGGCTTAAGCATTATTCGTTTACTATGTTCATGTTTTTTCTGATATATCAATCATTCAGAATGTGAATTACTTTTAATAAGAATTTTTTTATTGAATCATTTTGATAATAAATTGTTTTTCATATATAAGCTGTGTGTTCTACTCAATCAGCAATAGCGCTGAACAGAACTTTTGTTCTTATTTTATCTTTCTTGGGTCTGTGGGCAGAAGACCCATCCGGTTTATAGCGCTCTTTGCTGTACTTTGAATAGAGTTATTTTTGGTTTGGATATACATTTAGTGGTTATCTGTTTTTATTGTTATTGCTAATAGAAAAGAATAGCTTCACATTAAAACACATATTTACCTCACTAGGGAACAGCCATCCATTTTTATTCTTCCCTGTAATATGGTACAGGTTTGAATTGGTCAAAACTCTAGCATGATGGGAACATCCAAGCCAGCCAATAAAGACAGCTGCAAAACTAATAATTTTGCATTGATTTACAATACACATCATAAGTCACAGTCACATATAAAATTATACTTACCAATAGTTGTGATCCACTACAGTTTGTAGAATAATCCAATGCCAGTCTTTGCGGTTGTAATAGTCGGCAGGGTTCTCTGCAGTGACAATGACAACGACAGGAATGTGTGTCCCGTCTAGGGCTCCAGCACACTGTGAATATGTATTTTGCAGGAATCCAGAGATGGTGGACTGTATTCAGAGATCTTTTTTTTTGGGAAGTTTCATGCGTATTTTTATGATCCGATGAACTGCGCATGCGTAGTAACTAAATTTACGATATCTACATTGATTTTACGCACAAAAGTCCATTAGGCACGGACTTGTGAATCGCACGTGGGAAGATCCGTATGGAGGGGCATGTTTAGAATCTGTCCGGAGAAAGATCAGTGTAAGTGGGTGGGGAGAGGCATTAAAATGACCATTTGAGGGCACGGTGAGTGTGCGGTTAGTTAGATATGCACGTGCGGAGGCATTAAATGCTCAGAAATGCACACTTAAAGATAAGTCACCATCAACCCGTCTGTGTGAGAGGAGTGTCCTGTGTGTTGCCTTGCAACGGACATGTGTATATTTGCGTACTTTTAAGAAACGGATCTCTGAATACGGCCCAGTGTCATCTAGACGCTGCCCTTGAGACAGGGTGATGAAGCGATGGTAAAGAGCTTCTACCAATCCCTCTATTACTTCATGCACTAGAATGCACAACGTAGATATCCTCACTCCAGACAAGCATGAGTTTTACTAGGGGTAGCTTACCTCCACAACTCATTAGCTAGTCTCCTACTTGATTAAATGGGTTTTCTGCAGTTTTTGGTCTGTATTGTAAGTGCTGTGGTGATAGGTCCCTCGTGACATTTGAAAGTTTGCAATCCACCTCTCATTTTTAAAAGATTCCATAGTTGCCCAGAAAGCTGCTCCATGACTGCGGTCTCTGGGCCACATTCCCTTGTTTATTAGCTTGATGAATCTCAATATGGAGGCAAAGCTGGATGCGCAAATAATGATGCTGAGTATCCTCCCTTTCAGCCATAAATTGTGCCTTTCTCCTCATAAAATGATTCTGAGCATCAAGCTCAAAGGCCCTGATCTCCTACTGTGCACCCCTGGGCAACGACCATCAAGGCCCCATTTCCCCCCAAGTGCTGTATAACTGCCCCTGGGCAACAAGATCTAAGGCCCTGTTCTCCTCAGTGTTGCATAATCCCCTTTGGCAATGAGCGCCAAGATCCTGGTTCCTCCTCCCGATGCTGTATACCACTTTGGTAAGGAGTACCAAGACCCTGTTGTGTTAATTGTAGAGGAGACTCTATCTGTGAGTTCACTGCACCTTGTATCCCTGTAGTGGGTGAAACGCCGAAGTGGTGCAGACTCTGAGTTAAGGGGAACACACCCTCCCTGTTACCTTCACCTTCCCATTGCCCAGAGTCTGCAAACTATACTAAGCACTGGCCTATAAGCATTGTATTTATCAAGTGGTGTTTTGAAGTATATTGTGTTAAGTGGTTAGTTTTTCCATTGAGAGGTCAGTTGGTAAGTTAGTGGTAGTCCTCTATGGGGAGTGGCATTATGTCCGGTATAAGTTGTTAGGCCAGGCAGCTTGTGCTCCCTTACAGGTTTAAGGCAGTGAAAGAGAAGACAGAGACCAACGTCCTCGGTAAGTGTCATTTAGCTGAAAGAATTGTTAGGCCCCCACCTAGGTGAGTAAGGTGGACCCTCTGCCAGAAGAAGCACAGAGAGGTCCACACTCAGCCCCAGTGTCCCTGGCCAAAACAGTTACGAGTTACCCTCCAACCAGGGAGTGAATTCACGCACTTCCTCTCCGTGAGGCGCTCACACACTATCTTGTTCTCTGCTTTCATTGGCCCCATTTAACTCTTGTCTCCTTTCAGGTGAACAGATGCCAGGTGGTCCGGAGAGAGACGACCAGGGCAACGATCAGTGAGTCTCCCAGACGGTTTGCTGAAGCAGGTAGGACAAGAAGAGGCCGGGGTATTGTGAGCGGTGTAGTTATTACAATATTATGTTTGTCAGCCAATGAAAGCTCTTCTTTTGATGACTGACCTGGATTGCCAGGACAGACCAGGTTTCAGTGTGAAATACCTGACCTGGGAATTTTCCGGGTCATAGATGCATTGTGAAAGAAGTTTTGAGCTGGGAAGATCTGTGACACAGCAATAGACATGGTAAAAGCCTGAGATAATAATGTGAAAACAGTATTAGAGTGGTTAATGCTAAAACCATGTACCATGTTTTATACAGAAGTGGTATAATAAGGCATGTTAACATTGTCAAGCAAACAGGGAACAAGGCCAATGTTATGTGAAAAAGTCACCAGAAAAAAAGTTACATGTATGCTGAGAGTATTAAAAAAAACCATGTACTTTTAGTGTTATATTCATAACGTGTAGTGAACAGGAAGTGAGTGGAATTTAACACCATGCAATGCAAATACACAGAATCAGTAACCTGCAAGGAGAGATGCTGGACAACCATTTTCCAGTTTTGTATCAGGCTAGATAGGATAGGGTTGGCTATACTTATACTTACTTATAGGGTTGGCTTATTCTGTTCGTCAGTGGTGTTTTGTCCTGATAAATTATTGTAGTGTCCAGTTTGATAACACTATTGTTTTCCTTTTAATACTTCACTTAAATTCAGTGACTGACTTAAGAGAAGTTAAGAGAAGTGTAAAAAAAAAAAAATAACCTAGATCTGCAAACACCATGCCTGCTTTAAATAATTATTTTTCTAATTCTGTCTATTGAAAAAAAGGTGGTATTCGTATTATTCATATATCTTTGGGCTCCATTTACTATATCGTTTCAAGCTAGCGTACATTTCCAAATGCATGCATGCTGCAACTCTCAGTGAGCATTGCCCCTTCTTTCGACCAACTTACTATCTCTTACCTGTCCAGTGAGGTCCCACAATGATCCGCGGGAATTTCGCCAGCATCTTTCAGCGTCGCTCGGAGCCGAAGTGCTCATGCATGCGCAGTAACTGCCTTTTGGGACTTAAAAACTTTTATGTCCCAAAAGGCAAGCAACACTGCCCATGCGTGGGACTCCGAGGCAGAAGCGACGCCGAGACAGGTAAGACAACTGTTTATTTTGTATTTGTTTTTTAAATTATTATTTTAAATTATTTTTATTATTAGTTTACTAGTAAAGTATAAAAAAAAGTTTATATATTTTTTTTATTTTTTATACATTTTTATCTGTGTTTTGTATTACAGCAGTCTCCCGATATATATATATATATATACCCACCTTTTCCTCCCCCTAATAACAGCTATTTGGGGGAGGAAAAGGGGGATAATTGGGGGGACCACTGTAATACCTACCCTTATTTAACTTATTGGCGCGGATTGCTAAAATATCAGAAACTGTTGTGATATTATTTTAATTATTTTTGTCATTATTTTGCAATTCAGTGAAGGATGGAGTCCAAATGTTTACTGCTATTATATATTTTACCCTAAAAAAAGTTAAATATTCCTACTGATGAATAACTTGAATGAAATATATAAGATTTCTTAGTGTATGCAAAATACTGTTGTATGGTACTGTGTTGTATAGTCCTGTAATATGAGTCTGTACAATTTAACAACCATTTACAATGTTCTGTACTGCAGTGACATCTTGTGGAATAAATGTATTATTACCTGTTGTTTTACTATTACAGCAGAATTAGTGAACTGAATCTCAACTTTGAACTGTTAAAGGGAGCAAACAACTTAAATAAATTATTGTACGTGATTTCCATAGTATAGTGTCCCAAACATCAGTCCAAATTGTCAAATTAAATAAATTCTATAAAGAAGATTATTTGTTTTCACTGTAATGCCATGATTCAGCTGAGCGCAATGTGAACATCACACACATTGATCTCAAAAGGACAGGACAATATCACTTCAACTTCACTTTCAATTGATTTGCCCACATCGTGTGGTAAGCAGGCACTGTGCATTGTGGGAGATGTTGTATATTAGGGATTCCTGGCCGATTGGATGCAATATTGCTGCAAATATTTACTTAAAAATAAAATTAAAAAATAAAAATTAATCTAAAAACCCTCCCCCGAGAAAAATAATAATACTTAAATTTACTTCTGCACTACAGTCCGCAGCAAGCCCAGGCTGCCATTAACCTGGTAGCTTATAAAGACAGGTTCTGGCAGGAGTTTTATTCTTGCGGTGGAGGTCTGAGTGTTGAGGCCTGTCTATGGCATCTGTTATGGTTTTTTATTTTCTTAAAGCGTGGTTGTCGATTAAAAAACTTTGAAGACTGGAGCAACATGTGAAGATCAATTTGGTAAGTATAAAGGGTTTAAATTTGTTATTATTTATTTAATTCATATTATTTATTTATTATAACAGGGAGGTTTTATATTATTTTAGGACACTACAGGCCACAGTCAGCCCAGGGGTTAGGGCATGCTGGCACTTGTGGTTTCCAACGAGCCACCATACCCGGGCAGCCATGGGCATTCTGGCGGTTGGAGTACTGCCAGTATGCCCACACTTTTTATGGCAGCCTGGGCTTGCTGCAGCCTGTAGTGTAATAAAAGGGTATTTTTAACTTTTATTTCCCCATAGACTTGTATTGTATTTTTCACCTCTCATAATTACAAAGCGTGATTTTGCCTACTACTTTTCGGGGATGTTAATGTAAGGTGTTTTTGCAATTTTAGTAGGTTTACTGTTTGGGTGTGATGGCGTTTTGGTCCAACATTGCACCCAAATGTACTTCAATTGAGTTTGGGTGTGATGTAATCTGGGGAGAGAGAAAGGGAGAGGGAGAGGGAAATATGTGACTTTACTTTTCTCGATTAGCATGAGATGAAGTGATCTGTTCAAAAAACTTTCTTGTATTAAGCTGAATTAATTATACAATTATGCAATATTTTGCATTGTAGTTTTAAGAGTGTAGCTATCTTTTCACTTGAGAAAGAGCAAAATTGGAAAAGTAGGCTCCACAGGCCCAGGTGTTTAAAGATTCAATTGTCACTAATCAATAAATTTGTGAAAATTGTAAATTAAAACATAAAAATACTTTCTATAGTAATTGCTAATTTCATTCAGTATTGATCACTTATACAATATAAAAGACATATGACCTTTAAGCGTGAACATTATTTAATGATACAACAAAGGAGGAAGTTCGTTTTATACTCATGTGAATCCAATAATATATAAGTCCAGCTGTTTCTATTGTTTTCTAACAGTCACAATATCCCGATATGGGGGGGAGGATTTTCAAAGGGAAGTATATTCAAGTTTTAGGGCCAGATTCATTAAAAACTATTTTGGGCTGCGATTTCACATCGCAGCCCATCGCAGCGATATTGGCGCGATTTTATTTTTTTTTTAATTCCGAATTCATTAAAACGCGATTTGTTTGTGATTTTTGCAATTTCTGGCGATAGTCTGCGATTTTTAAAGGGCTAAATCGCTGTGATTTTCAATATAAAACAACCGCGATTAGCCCTTTAACAAATCGCAGCAAATCGCGTGAGATAGAAAAAAAACCTAAGCGCTGCATTGCTGAAAGCCTTAGCCATGCTGTACTGATCGAACTACAAGGATCAGACTAACCATGCAGCGCTGCGTGTAGTGAAAGTAGTAATAGACAAAATTTGCACTCACACTTTCTGTCTCTTTAGTTTGCCTGTATATCAATTCTTTTCCTCTGCTTCCTCGTGGTATTAATTTTCTCTTTCCTTTGCATGTCTCATTCACTGAATGTTCTCAATATATAAAAAAAACACAAAGCCAAACAACATCATGCTCTCCTTACTGCACACAAAAGAGTATTCTTGTTTGAAATATAGAAAAGAAGAGGCTGTATGGAAAAAGACTAAGGTCCGGATTCACAGTTACATAGTTTTCGTCTTACGTACGTTGTTTTAAGAATTGAGCAACTACGCATGCGTGGTAGCTTATTTACGCTATCTACGTACCATTTCTGTACGTTGATTGCGTAAGCGTGGTCTAAAGTAACTATGAATCCGGACTTAAAACTATATACTATACTATATACTTCCCTTTGCAAATCCTCTCCCCTGTATTGGGATACTGTGACTGTGTTGATATTGTACACTATACTTGATCACTTACACAGTCTACAAGAAATTCAACTGTGCATAGTTTATACAGTCTAATTAACTTGTTGCTGACAAATTGAATTACAGTCATTGTAAAAGTAAAGATCAAAGGTGTCGATGCTCCAGCTACTTGCTGTATTATCTGTATTGTATTAGAATTAATAGCAATATATAATTTACAAATTAAAATATGTGTTCTAATATTATAACCAGTATTAATGCTTAGTATAAAAACCTAGACTGATTTATCTACCTGTCTCAATTGGTGTTGCATCCACTAACCTGTTTACAAGTTGTTTGGCCCACAGAGTCAGAACTTAGAAACATAGACATTGATGGTAGATAAGAGCCACATTAAAGCCACATAAGAGCCACTTCCAGTCTGCCCTGTGTTTTTTTTGTTTGTTTTGTTTTTTAACTACACTGGTCCTTAACCCTATTTGACCCTTAATATAGTTTAACATTTAGGATATCTTTTTAATTATCCCAAGCATGTACATCTGTGTTGTACCACTTTAGATAGGAACACATGATTGTAGGTGATGATCTATAAATTGGTATTACTACTTCTCTCTTTATGATACTAAAACCTTTTTCACATCTCCCGTAAAAACCTGGGTTTTTGCCGTTAGACTCAGGTCAAGGCTCCAATGACCCGGTTTGAGGTCTCACCTAAAGAAACCTGATTGGAGAGATGTACTTACTATTGCTATGGCAATAGTAAACAAATCCCTCTCCAGGAGCCGCTCATCACATTGTCAGGGCAGATCCTGGTCCCAGAATTTCCCAGGTCAACCATGCAGTGTGAAAAGCGATCATCTGCGACCCTGGGATGATATGCCGCATGTTAAGCCCTGAGTAAGACAGACCCCACAGGGTAGCAGAGAATGTAGCTGGAGAGCTACTGGGGTACACTCAAGACACAGCACGCACTCTCTGGCAGTTGGCAAACACAGAATGGGGCTGGATAGACTGAGAGTTGCTGGAGTGAAATCTAAACACTGCGCACGCACTCTGGCAGATGACAAACACAGAATGAGGCTAGAAATACTGAGAGCTGCTGAAGTAAGCTCTGCACACAGCATGCACACTCTGGCAGATGGCAAACACAGAATGGAGCTGGATAAACTGAGAGTTACTGGAGTGAACTCTAAACACAGCACACACACTCTGGCAGATGACAATCACAGAATGGGGCTGGAGACAGATAACCGTGACTCAGAAACACAGAGAGACAGAGGGCGAGGCTGACGGCCTCACCTAAGTGAGACACCGCCTGTGCGCGCAAACACACAGGCAGACAAACAGGACACCACGAGGACCAGGAGAAGGTAAGGGTAACAAGGGTGATGGGAGAACAGCAGACGCCAACAGAAGCACAAGGCACACGATTCAAACAGCAGGCTAGACGCAGGAAACCAAACGCTATCACCGGCAGTGAGAGACATATGGGGAAAGCTATTTAAACTTCCTGCCGCCAATCAGAGCCTGTAATGAAACACACCCCCAGCAACAGTGAAGTCCGGGATGCTAGGTCCTAAAGCCCATCATGTAAAGCATAAGGTTAAATGCTGTCAGTGTTACCCTGACAGCGTGTAACACCGCCACGGCAATATCCTAGGTTGTAAGACAGGGTGCAGATGTGAAAAGGGTATAATTCTTCTCCCTGGACAGCCAACCATCTGATTTGCTTTTCTCAATGTTTTATTGTATTGCTAAGCTACCTTTAAGTCACGTGAAATTGTGACTGCCAGATCCCTTTCCTCCTTAGTAGTTTCTAATTTAGTGCCATTATTGATATATGGTGCTTTTGGGTTTTTGCACCCCAAATACATGATTTATCATTTTACTGTATGTCATTAAATGCTAGTTGCCACATTTTTCATCATTCCTCTAGTCCACCTAGAACATCACTCATTTTGTTAACCACCTGATTTGCCTTAAGTGTTACATATTTGTCATCTGCAAAAAGGCATATTGTCCCCTATATGCCATGTGTAATATCACCAATAAAGATGTTAAATAACTAAGGTACAAGTACAAACCTATGGGGAACTCCCCTAGTAACCTTACCATACTCAGAAGGGTTTTCCATTTACTACAATGCTTTGTTGTCTATCCAGTATCCATGATCATATACGCACAATGGGCCAGATCCAGAACTACGTCCGTCTTCCATAGACGGACGTAGTTCAATAAACAGTAGCTACTGCGCATGAGTAGTAGCTATTGTACGTAATCTGCGTATCGTTTCGATACATAGATTGCGTATATGCGGTCTTTTAGGTTGCAGTTTCCTAAAGTATGCCCTCCCAGGCCGATACAATTTTGCCTCCTAATACTACTGTTGTGGTTGTCTGAACTGCCTATAAGCATAAGTGGCCGGATCCAGAACTACGTCTGTCTTCCATATACGGACGTTATTCACTGAACAATAGCTACTGCGCATGCATAGTAGCTATTGTACGTAATCTGCGTATCGCATTCAATAAACAATAGCTATTGCGCATGCGCAGTAGCTATTGTACATAATCTGCGTCTTTTAAACCGCATATATGCAATCTACGTATCGAAACGATACACAGATTACTTGCAATAACGCATGCGCAGTAGCTACTGTTTATTGAACTACGTCCATCTATGGAAGACAGACGTAGTTCTGGATCCGGCCCAATTATCTTAGTTAATTAAGAAATTCCAAGTTTTCCAGCTTATTGAAAAGTTTGCTATGTGCCTCAGTGTCAAAAGCCTTTCTGAAATCTAGATAAGCTCTGTCTATAGCTCCCCTTGATCTGATACTTTGCTGACCCAATCAAAATAGTCAATAAGATTTGTTTGACATAATCTCCCCAGTGAATCCATGCCGCTTAAGATTTTGTACAATTTGTTGCTTGAATAGTGTTTCCATCAATTTTCATACAAGTCTAATAATTTTAGAACAATTATTTATAGGGTGTCACAAGGTGTCTTCAGCGCCATACAGTTGCAACAAAAATACAATACAGACATACTGGTCAAAAAACTATAGATTATACCTGATAATGTGATTTCCTTGACTCCTCCATGGCAGCACTTATCATTGGGTATATCCCTTGCACCGACTGGAGCCAGGACAGGAAATTAAGAAGACCCGGCCCTATATAGGGACCTCCCCTTCCTACCACCAGTGTCTTCTGACTCCCATAGCTGACCTATAGGAAAAAACAAAGAAAAAACAAAAACATAATTAGTGCGGCGGGAAGTAAGTGCTGCCATGTAGGAGTCAAGGAAACCACATTATCAGGTATAATCTATAGTTTCCCCATCCTCCTCCCTGGCAGCACTTATCATTGGGTCATACCAAAGCAAG
>WWET01002258.1:251974-262598 GCA_011038615.1 Limnodynastes dumerilii
CGAGCGTATGGCCCCTTCCTTACACCGGCTGAAGTTAGGGTAGCCTTCAGCCGGCGTAAAGAAGGGGCCATATGCCCGCACAGGGGGAGTGCCATGGTAAGTGAACGCATGGTTAGTAAGCACAGCGCACTGGCGTAGCTCTGGATCAGGCCCCCTGTCACCACCTGTAAGATCCAGTATACATTCAATGGACCAGATTATGGTGCGGCCGGATCCACCTTTAACTCTTCTAACTTCTTAAGAATGAAAATACGCACAGAGCTTCCGTTACGTCTCCCTCTCCGGCTATATTTACTGCCTCCCCTGCCCATTCTTCTTTCCTTGTCCCCGAGGCGGTACTGACGCTCCTTTTTCTTAAAGCGCTATGTGCTGTCTTTAAAGAATGTGATCTGGATTCACAGTTATATCGTTTTTGTATTACGTACATTGGGCCTAGTTACGGCGGGCGGTTGCGTAAGAACGGCATATTTGCCGTTCTGCGCATGCGTCGGGCAGATGTTGCCCGGCGTAATCTATGGCTCTGGGTGCCATGGATCTGGCGTGAGCGTAGTTACACACGGTTACGCCGGCAGAAGTTAGGGTAGCCTTCAGCCGGCGTAACTGTGTGTAACTACGCTCACACAGGGGGAGTGACGGGGGGATTGCACCAGAGCTACGCTGCCCGTGCTTACATAGAGGCCCAGCTTAGCTCTGGATCAGGCCCGTTGTATACGCATGTGTAGTAGCTCAATTCTTAAAACAACGTACGTAAGACCAAAACTACGTAACTGTGAATCCGGACCTGTGAATCTATGTAGATTGTGTAAATAACCTATTATCACACACACGTAGTAGGTTATTTCTGAGAAATCCGCATGTAAGAAGACGAAGATTCGTAAGTCTGAATCCGGTTTCTTTACTTGTCGTTGTGAAATAGTTTATAGTTAGGAATCTTCCTGCGGAGTCTGCAAGGGGGCTCTAGACACATCGTACGGTAAGGGCTTGGCAAGGCCTCTATGTACCATTCTGCATTCCGCCCCCATCCTATTCTACGCGCGACGGGTGTGTAAGATATAAGGTAGGGGTCTGACCAGGGTTGCAGACGCTCCTGGAATATCCGGGAGACTCCAAAAATACAGGCATTTCTACCGGTATTCCGGGAGTGCCGGCAAATCTCCCACATCGGGACTGACGCTACGAGTTAATGCAAATCATGGACTCAGGCCACGCCCCCTGTGTCTCAGTTTGGGGAATCCTAGTGTCAGTAGAGGGTGGATGGGACTGGATGACATAAACTATGTCATTAAGCCCGCCCCTATCCCTAGTCACACTGTGACTGGTAGCATTGATGGAAAGGGGCAGGGCTTCAAGACGAGATTTGCATAAATTACATCATCATGCTCCTCCCCCATGTTGGGATCTATCTCTTCCCTACGAGATCTCCCGAAGGATAGAGATAGAGAATCGCCAACCCTGGGTTAGACTGCGCATGGTCTATAGGCAGGGCCAGATTAACAATGGGATAAATGGGACTACAGCCCCAGGCCTCCATCTGAAAATAGGTCCCCCACACACTGCATATCCCCAGGCCTCCCACTGCAGGGCATAAGTATGACATCCTCTTCCAAAGCATAGTGTGGACCCTTAATAATTTTGAGCCCCAGGCCCACATGGCTCTCAATCCGGCCCTGGCTATGGGGTTTAACGCATGTAAACCCATTCTGCACGAATCAGGATCTGGTCCTATGGTATTTGGGCTCAGAAAAAGCACCACTGAGCCTCGGAAATGAAGTTATTGGGGCAGAACATTTTTCTTTTAAGTCTGATGATGATTTGCACTAATTCTTACAAGGTTTTTTAAATGATCATTTAAATTGTTAAAATATATTGTCAATTTGATTTTCGTTGAGCACAGATGACAAATAATTTCCTCCCGCTATATTGATTTTCTTCATTGGCCCTTGCACAGTCATTGCTTCTTTATGTTTATACATTCTCCCCTCAACAATCATCTTTCTCAAATGAAGCCTTTTTCCTGAGCTGATAAAGACTGCGGCATAAGTTCACACATTCCCTTCATGTACATAAGTCGTAATGCGTTTCATTTGAATATTTGATATGTTTCTCTATCCACTGCATTTGTGATATTTACCCACAGCATCTGATTGCATTCTTGCTTAAATTAGACAAATTAGCAAAGATTTTAATTGACAAATCTCTTTTCCTCTTTTGCAATGCATCTGTTTGACAGACTGTAAATAACTCTGAAAGGAATCAGTGTAGTTATGGTTATGTCCAAGCTTTAATAGTCTGCAAAGTATTCTGCATATTACTTACAATATATCTGAAATATATCTATAGCAACAGCGAATTTCTTCATTTTAATTGGAAATTTCATCCAAATGTTTCAGTAGAGAAGAGTTTAGCCAATTAGAATATCCAGTCCAGCAGTGTGATTTCAGTTAATCCCTCTCCTTTATAGCTGTATTCATCTTAAATGGTTTTCAACTCGTCCAGTTTTGATTATTTTAAGACTAAAAAACATTTTATCTGGACCCTAAAATATTCCCAGTGTTCAGACTTTTGATGTTTTGGGTTTGACTGTAAGTTGGTTAATGCAGATATTTTTTGTGCATTTTTACAAATCAAGACGATCAACCTGTCTATCATTCTATTCTATCAATGGTAACCTCTAAAGAGGAGAGGAAACAGTGCATTCAAACCTTACAGGTATGTCAGGCGCATAATCAGTCTAAAGGTACTGATCCCTTATACTATATAGATAGATACAAATCTATGAGTACTGGTTATAGTAAACATTGTGCAGTTTTTTTATTGCAATTTTGTCGTATTAATAAATCTTGGAAATGTGCATTTCAATAAATGTTTTGCACGTTCCATGCACTGGATCCTGAATTACGCAAAACAGCCTATTTATACATTTACAATGCGTAAGTAGTTTGTGGGAGTGTTTTGTGCCTGTGTACGACGGCTCGGAATGCACTATGAAGATTCTGAGGTGGTTCGGACGACCTGCCTTTTGTGCAGTGTGTGTTCATGGTGGGTGTGAGAGAGGTATTTATATCGTACAGTGGGGGTTTGGTAAGGTCCTTACATACGATCACCTGCGCCATTTTACGTGAAGCGGGGGGATGAAAGTTGCGAGCAGGGTATAGAAGTGCACGGAATATAGGATCGCACTTTTGTAACTCCTGCTGCTTAGGACACGAGCGTTGTACAAACTTAATTCTGGGTCCAGGCCCCTATTATTGCCAATCAAGGAGCTTGTTTTTATACACTTTGTATACTTTTGGGATTTTTTTTATCTGTATCTGATATTAATATCTCCCATTATACGTATATTTTATATAGTATGGCAGTTCGCTAGTCATCTAGGACCTGGTTCACACTTAAGAATGATTTAGGTTCTTAATTATAAGCAAGTAGCCCTAGTTGACACGCCATCCGTTTTCAGCTTCTTAACCGACTTACAAATGCCACACGTCTCCCTATCTTTAGGTTCTTAGTTGTGTGCATAGGGAGGCTTATTAAGAATGTTTCTGCCTAACCGCGCCCAGATTTCCTTATTTGCATGACTCCCTCCACCCACTCTTCTTATCTCTGTTATTCGGTTTTCCCAGCACGCCCCCTTTCTTCTTATGTCGCTACAAACTTAGAAGAAATACATTCATAATGGTGATTCAGAGCCGTCCCGTTCATAAGTCCTACATAACTTGCATATATTAGGTCACTACACCTGCGTAGTATATCCCACATAACTTGCGTATATTAGGTCACTACGCCTGCGCAGTATATCCCTTCCTATATATACGCACCTGAAAACCTGCAGATTCTTAAGTGTGATTTAGGTCCCTATTGTGTAACTATTTAGTACTGTGTTATTTTATTATGAATTTCCAAGCAACAATCTCATGTCCCAAACCCGTAGATCAGGGGTGGGCAATTCATTTCTATAGGGGGCTACATGAAAAATCGGAACTGTGTTGGAGGTTCGAACCAATGATAACTTGAACTTAATTATGCTCAATATTCATTTTCTCCCATTATAAAAAGCAGCAAATGATATATTTTGATAAGATGCGTCTGGTAATCAGAAGTTTAAGAATATTCTGTAAATATTGATGTAAATTTATGAATTGCACCCTGAAGTTTAAGCAGGAAGTGAGAGGGCAAAGCCGCCTCCCGCGGGATACACGTTATCAGGCGCTGGTTGCTAGGGACCCAGGGGGCGGGGGCCGCCGGATGTGACTGCCCATGCACTGCGGCTCTGTAGCTTGCGACTCGCGGGCAGTCACTGGGCCTCAATTGTTAAGCTGCATCGCAGTCTTTGTGACCTAGAGATACAGCACAGTGTGTGGTGCAGGGAGCCTGTGGGCGGAGAGCCGCAGGAGCCGCGTGTGTGAGATTAAGGGGGGGAGCCGTGTGACTGGAATAAATACGCGGGCCGGACAGGGATTGCCAAAGGGCCGTATGTGGCCCGCGGGCCGTACATTGCTGTAGATCTTTGGAAATAACTGACCGGTTCAGACCCCGGCTGTATCCTGAGTCCCGTCAAGTGTCGCACATACGGAACTAACCCAAGCTAAGATTTCTGCATAGTGTAGGGACTGCGTTTAAATCTCTTACTGTAGACTTTACATAGATCCCACCTACAGCAGCGCACACCCTGTCCTCTGCGTTCTTCCTCCGTCCCCAAAGTCTTCCAACGTGGATGTCTGGCTCTTGAGGCTGTAGATCTGTGCTGGAAATGTGAAGCACCGTCACCAAATGCGTGCGATTTCTGTTCGCAAAAAGAGCCTGGATCCAGTCTGAAGATCTATGAAGAGGTTTTTGCTATTTCAAGCAAACAGATTAATGACAAAATATTATTGTACTAGACAAAAATCCTTATCATCATTAATTAATAATCATAATCATCATTGTGTGTCCGGCTGTCCATACTCTGCTGTATACATTTAGCACCATAGGCTGTTACAGGAGATAATATTCCTGGCCGCAGGACATAATGATTACCCTGCACCTACTGAGTCACACCTATGCCCTGGGGACACCCATGAACAGTCTCCTGTCACACTCCTATTCCCATAATATAATATGCTAAATGCAGACAGGCCCAGAATAACAAACCTGTGATAACAGCCTGCTGTTAATATATTATTTAACCAAATTAACAATGCATTGAAGAGGGACTTTTTAATTGCATTTAATTATAATATTCATCAACTCACTGAAACTCGGAAAGAGGTGACTTTTCTGTGATTGAGATTTTACAGAAAATGAATAAATTTAAAATCATTGTTTCAAAGTGTATAACGGAAATGTGAGAATATTCAGCAAAAGGAGGAAGAGGTTAAATAGTAGCTACAGTCTAAACCATAAGCCAATCACAGGGCTAAACTTATCATGAAATTGGGGGGAGGATAAACCACTCATTTTCTGAAAACCCGGCTGTAAAATCACTAGAAACAAACAAACAAACAACAAATAAAACTAAAGGAAAACTTCCCAGAACTCGGCTTTATCCAGTAGATCCCCAGACACTTTTCAGACTTTTCTGCTGTGGTCCTAACAATATCCTGTGTTTTTGCATTGAGAGCTAGCTCCCCTAGTGACACCCCTGAGAGCCTCCACATTAATGTGAGCAGCCACTATTTTGTGTACGTGTGTTGGGAAGCAGTCTGTGACAGGCATCTGCCGGGGGTTGTAGACCTAGAGCAGTTATTTTGGAGGTTTTTAGGGGTTCTTCCAGGTGAGTTAGCCATGTGCGGCAGAGGGATATGGAGGAAGATAGCCCTGCCCTGTGCTGCAATAGGCAAGCAGGTGGAGGATGGTGAATGGATCACAACAAATTCAACAGCGTTTATACACTGACACAAGCTCTGCTCCATTGTGTAATGTGCTCTACTAAATATAATATAAAACTACTATTTTAAAATGTGAAAGAAGTAAATTATAAATGACTTAAAAAATATCAAAAACAGGACTTGTTACAGTGTTACAGCCAATAACCAATGGATTTCATTAATGTAAATTTATTTTCTTTTTATTATTTTCAAATCTACATTATAAACGTCCTGCTTTCACAGAGAACGTTAATGGATGTCTTACATGTCCTGGCAGTAAGATAGTACGACCATATTATCAGCATTATCGTTTTACATATTTTATTTTTTATTTTTTTAACAGTGCATCATATTAAGTAGCTCTTTACAATTTTACACAATCCTTCACATCAACCTCTGCCGCGTCACAGTCTAATTCCTTAATATACACACACACACTCACAGGCTAGGGGTAATTTTTGCCCCGTGCGGCAAGACAGTGGGGGCGGAGCTTATTTGTCCCGTTTTCAGGCTCCAAAATGTTGGCAGCTATGCTAATATACTCCATATGTATTACACGCATTGGAAACCCCCCTTTCAAAATCCTGCGTTTGCCACTGAGTCCTTAGCTACACCTGAGGCTGCTTTCCAGGGATTGTGACCTGCTGGGTGCCTGCAGTACAAGCTATCCCCACCATCAGTAAGATCCCACATGCTGGGAGCAGTTCCATAACATTTGCTTATTCTGCCTCTGCAAATGACGTAAGATACGAGAAGTGGTAACGAGCAGACGAAACCTCTGGGAATAGAGGGGATGCGGTGACTCACAGATAACGTTCTGAACAAGGCGAGCATCTCGCTGCGAACGGTCAATATAAAAAGGGACATTGTTTACGGATAGAGTTTCTGAAGACTTGATCCTTCCAGGAAAGCGAGGACAGGTAAGATAAAGATTTCAGAACATGAGTTTTTCAGTGTCTCCCGAGTGGAGTAATAATGACCTTTCCTATGACAGCGCCGGGAATGTAGCCGCGGGGAAGAAGCTGTCAATCTCGCTAGACAGGATTCTGTGCATTTGATATTACTCTTAAATCGCTAAGCGCATAAGCTCTGCTGTATCAGATAACACAATCTTTATTAAAGGTAATAACTAAACAAATCTGCCATGACATTTGCAGGTATTTATTCATTCCACTTTGATTTCCCTTTCCGCAAAGTCGCTGATTATTATTATTGTTGTGTTTATTCTTCTTTCTTGGAGTTTCATGTAAAATTCATGAAATTCTTCCCATCCTGTGGAGTTCAATGCCGCGCTGTGATCCTGCTGTGTTGAGAGGGGCCTTGAAGGATGAGCTCACTCCTCGGCTGCTTGGTTTAAGGTTTGGTCGTAGATCTATACAGCAGAAATCTTCCTTCTCAGAACCCCAGTTTTCAGGCAAACAGGACCGGATGCAGACCCCTGAAGAGGGTGTGGGGTAAGGAGGTGTCCAGGGGTGTATGAGCTGGGGGAGGAGCCGGGCAGGCCAGGTGTAGCTTGCTGCTGTAATGATATGTTTTCCACAGATCGTTTTGCGGCAATAAGCGCTGACTGGTTTTATATTTGGTAATTTCTGGCGATTGCTGTTTCTATGAAGGGTCCAATGGTAAATTTACTACATCCGAGAATTGTCTAACCTTAACCCTTTCCTAACCTGAGCTTTAAACTTCCCTTAACCCCAACCTTATCCCTCCCATAACCCTAACCTTAACCCTTCCCTAACCCTAACCTTAACCTTAACCCTCCCACAACCTTAACCTTAACCCTCCCACAACCATAACCTTAACCCTCCCACAAACTTAACCTTAACCTTCCCCTAACACCAACCTTATCCCTTCCCTAACCCCAACCTTATCCCTCTCCTAACCCTAACCTTAACCCTTCCCTAACCCTAACCTTATCCCTCCCCTAACCCTAACCTGATCCCTCCCCTAACCCTAACCTTAACCCTTCCCTAACCCTAACCTTATCCCTCCCCTAACCTTAACCTTAACCCTCCCACAACCTTAACCCTCCCCTAACACCAACCTAAACCCTCCCCTAACCCCAACCTTAACCCTCCCCTAACCCCAACCTTATCCAACCTAATCTTATCCAACCTAACCCCAACCCAACCAGAGAGCTGTCTATAAGAATTATGGGGCCCCTATTACTGAGCCAGGATTCGCCTCTCACTGACTGCTGGCAACAGATAAGACAAAAAAGCAAAAAACGATTACAAAAAAGCTTGATTCTATTTTCCAGCTGCAGACCATAGAGGGATCTGTAACATACTGTACTATTAAAGTATTTCCAGAAGTCATATTACATAAAGTATATACCGTGAGGAGAGGGCGGGGCTGAACAGACATTCCGGCGCCCTTCTGCTCTCACATGACCAGTATTATGACACTTTGTTACTTTTTGATACATTTTGCCGGGTTTAAAGTTATTATTAGAATGTGATAATTGATCATATTCTGAGACTTCTGCTTATTACCATTCAGCCTCGATCTCTGGGGAAGTTACAGGTTATTCCTTGATGAGTGTCCTGTCCTTCGGTGACTTTCCGGCTCTCCGTCTTGACCCTTGGATCATTGACTTGTTCTCAGTCTGTTCCGTGTTTCATTTGAACAACAACAACAGATAAAAATAATATTGTTTTGATCTTGAAAGAAAATTACAATCAAGATTTCTGAAAATGTTTCCAAAAGATAGAAAGAAAAAAACAGCTCAAAGAAACAAAATCTTTACATTAAAGACTATAGAAAAAATATTGTATTCATGTCATGTCTTTATTAACAACTTAAAGCACATAAACCATAGACATCAGGGACCTGATCCAGGCCTGCGCTCGGGTGCGTTTTTACGATGGTCGTAAGCATAAAAACGGCCATTTGTAATTACTGCGCATGCCCGGGGCAGATGTTACGCTCATGTTATGCTTTCGAAAATCTGAGCGTATGGGCCTTGAGTGTACCAGGTTCGTTACTACGCTAGAGGGGGCGTGCCTGCCATACGAATAAATACGCACCGAAGCGGGGTGTTGTAATTGTACGTGCTATGCGTTGTAACTACACAAGGAGCGTTACGATGGCCGCGGCTACGCATGGAAAGGTCAAGGAAGGGTTTGCTCAGCATAAGACGGCAAAAGTAAGTACAAACAAGGGGAGAGCCTAGGGGAGTGCATCGGAGGCACGCTGGCGTAAATACGCTACACACACAAGCGTTTCATGAGCGTAGGTCTGGTCACATTACAGTTTGTCTCTTAAAAGCTCATCTTCTGTCAGTTGTCAGTGTGTAAACAATTGTAATGTCCAGCAGTGATAGAGGCCTCCACATTGTTTAACCGGGACAACTTAGAGGTGATAATGTTAGTACTCTCTCGTGTCATGGCATCACTTTCTGCTGTCTCCATCTTCATATACAGGGTCCTCACCAAGGGGTATATTTACAAACGTCAATTTTGCTAAACTCCCGGGACTTTGCAGGTGATTATACCATCGCCGCATTCAGTCCCGGGACTTTTGCCTTTAGCAAAATCGACCCGGCAAACATCGCTGGACAGAACTCGTCCAGATTTTGCCATTCAAAAAATACCAATTGCTGTATTCACTAAAGGCGATTCCAATAAATCGCCTTTAGAGCGACGACAAAGCACTTAAAAACAAAACGCCTTGTGTGTGGGGCACTTTCAATGAAAGCGCCTCACACTGTACCAGAAAAACACGTCAAACTATTTGACATGTGTTTTTCTGTCTCCCAAATGCAAGCGCAGCATGTTTACTATACTTAGCATAGCTGCACTGATAGAACTACAAGGCTCAGCATTGAGTAATATCAGCGTCAGCATGTTAAGCCTTCTAAACATGCTGCGCTGTCTCCAGTGCATCAAAAAAAAATACATTGGGAAATAAACATAAACAAATACATTAAAATACTTGTGTGGCTAAAATAATCATTTATACGGCATAATAATGCCCCCTAATGTGGTAAATTACCTCTGGTGGCCACCGTGTTTTATACTAAATGTGTAGTAATGTACTGTGTGTTGTATAAAATAAATAAAAAATGTTCACACTCACCATTTAGCTCTCATCATTCTTGGGACAAGTTCCTTGGAGTTTCTATCTTCTTTGCAGGTCATCTTCTCCAGTTGCTTGTAGAATCTGGTCCGGTTGATTGCAGATGATGATCCGGTCCTCTCTTCTGCTCTTCGGCCTCTTCTGGAACTTGCCCCGGGGACAGGCTCCTTCCTCTTCTTCCACTCCTAATGACCATTCGGTCACTAGAGGGCACCCTTTTATAGTAATGATGAACCGGCCCAGATTCTAAAAGCAACTGGAGAAGATGACCTGCAAAGAAGAAAGAAACTCGTTCCAAGGGCCTTATTCACTAAGGACAATATTTTCGTGCCAAATCGCATCGCGGGGCATCGCGGCGATATTGACGCGAAAATATTTTTTTTTTGTCCAAATTCACTAACACGCGATATTGATGTGATTTTTTCAAACACAGGCGATGTGCCGCCATGTTTTTAGGGCTTAATCGCGGTGATTTTAATCAAAAATTCACCGCGATTAGCCCTTTAACTAATGGCGGCATATCGCGTGTATTAAAAAAATCCAAAGTTCTGCATGTCTGCAAAGTGCAGGCATGCTGTAGTCATTGAATTACAAGGCAAAGGTGATCGTTGTAATTCTTTGGTTACAGCATGGATACAATTGTATCAATGCTGAACTGCATGTCGTGTCTGTGTTATGTTAAAAATAAATAAATAAATAAA
>WWET01002259.1:3852-36609 GCA_011038615.1 Limnodynastes dumerilii
AAAAAAGAAAAATTGCAGCTTGAAAGGTCTCCAAATATATGTAAATATGTCAAATCACATGATAATGGTATCACAATGTCCACAAGCACAATAGCCACTTCATTAAATTCCACTTCTAACTGTAGGTGCATACAGCAGTGGTATAAATTTATTCTGAAACTTTACACAACCATAGTCAGCATATGGTCAGAGAGCATGTGAATATCCAAACACCAATCTGGAGACATAAGGCATCATAGTGAGCGATGAGACATTTAGAAAAAAAAAAAAAGATAGTGGTTGCTATATACAAACATGCTTTATAATACGAATTTATATTTAATCAAATAAATAAAATTAACATAATTTTGGTTTGACACAAAAGGAAATGATAAATAAAAATGACTGATTTCCACTAGAACTAATATGTTACACAAATAAAAGTAAATCAAAGAGTGGCATACATGAATAAGCGAATTAAATGCAAAAATCCGTTACTTGCAATAAATAAAATAAGGATGTCTGTTTATGAAATTCAGTTTATAAATGATGGTATAAAATCCAATAAATGGTAGATAAATCCTAGGTGACTAGTTATAGTGTTGCCTCGAAAAACTTTGAGCAATGGGTCTGGAAGGACAAACAAAGTATTTTAGTTCTAATAAAATACAACATAAAAACAAAATAAAATGACGATCTGTGTGATGAGCAAGGGGGATGACTAATAGCTAGTTTTTTTTTGGGGTGGCTGAAGCATTAATAGCAGGGTTGATGACTTTTAAAAGCTTAAATGCATGCAGGGGGTGGGGCTTTATGGCGTGATTTATGCAAATGCATCATTAAGCCCCGCCCTTTGGCTATCAATTACCCCTTTCTGTGTTTCATATGGATGGGGGTGGGGCTAGATGCCGCCATTTTCGTGGAGTCCCTCCTTGTCCCTAGCAACACTAGTAAACTAGTGTTGCCAGGCAGGGAAACCACAAGCCTCAAGTCCCTTGCGGGAGATTTGCCGGCTCTCCCGAGATACCGGGAGAACTGCCCGAATTTCGGAAGTCTCCTGGACAGTCGGGGAGAGTCGGAAACTATGATTAATAGCTGGTTGTGTATTGCGGGTGGGACAGCCGATGCTGAATTATTTGGACAGTGAACAGAGAGGTGATTAAATGTTTAGCTATATGCTGTATATTTATTGGAAACTATAAATACTTTCATTTGTTTGATTGCTGGAACTACACCCTTGCTGACTGTACCATCCTGACATCCCTGAATAAAGTTCAGCAAAGTGCCTGTGTGTGAGCATCATCTATTTGCTGGTTGTTTTATATTATTTCTAGATACTATCATGACTATAACATGCTCCATTTCTTGTTTTTCCCCCTGTGTTACATGTGATGAGTGCTCAGTCTTCCTAGATATATTTAGCTACTTAGTATGATGCTTGATTAATCCAAAGAGTTTGTAGTTTGCTATAATAGTAAAGGCTCTAGGAATAATGAGGCAGATCCAGAACAACGCTTGTGAGCGAATTTACGCGTGGTAAAATCGCGTTTTGGTAAGTACTGCGCATGCGCACCATAGAAAATACACTACATAGCGTGAACGTATGGGCCATTCACTTATTTGTCGCATAAACCCATACGTGTGGGTGTGCCAATTTTACGTGAGTCAAAAGTACGTCTGAAATACACTATGTAGGCGGGGGTTTGTATTTAAAGTGTACAATATGGGCGTGCTTAGCTGCGTAAATACGTGTTGCACATCCGTACGTGTGCGGATGACATCAGTTACGTGGGCAAAAGTTAAGGTAGGGTTTGGAAAGCGGAACTTAGACAAAATACATACATTCAAGGGGTGTGCCAAAGGGAGTGTATAGAAGGTACGCACGTGTAAATACGCTACGCTAGTAAACTATATTGCAAGCGGAGTTCTGGATCTACCCCAATGAATGTTATTAAGATCCCTATGCATTATATTTGGAGGGATTTACTAGCACTGTGTTATCGTGTTGCATTGCCAGAAATCGGTCTTTTTGCACCCACTCAGGAGGTTTTTTTTTGACAATCAGGCAAAAAATTTATTTTTTTTGGCATTATTTGTACATAAATTTAGAGTGAAAAGTGCGAACACTGGCGTTGTGGTGTTGCTCTTCAGTCTCAAGGAGAATGTCAGAATGAGGTCCAATCTATTGGCTAAGTAGTTTGCCAAAATGCACCTGAAGAACTCTCAGACCATGAGAAACAAAATTCTCTGTCTGATGAGACAAAGATTGAACTCTTTGGTGTGAATGCCAGGCGCTATGTTTGGAGGAAACCAGGCACCGCTCATCACCAGGCTAATACCATCCCTACAGTGAAGCATGGTGGTGGCAGCTGTGGGGATGTTTGTCAGCGGCAGGATCTGGGAGAGTAGTCAGGATAGAGGGAAAGATGAATGCAGCAATGTACAGAGACATCCTGGATGAAAACCTGCTACAGAGTGCTCTTGACCTCAGACTGGGACGACGGTTCAAACGGTTCATCTTTCAACAGGACAATGACCCTAAGCACACAGCCAAGATATCAAAGGAGTGGCTTCAGGACAACTCTGTAAATGTCTTTGCGTGGCCCAGCCAGAGCCCAGACTTGAATCCGATTGAACATCTCTGTGCACCAACGCTTACCATCCATCCTGATGGAGCTTGAGAGGTGCTGCAAAGAGGAATGGGCAAAGGTGTGCCAAGCTTGTGGCATCGTATTCAAAAAGACTTGAGGCTGTAATTGCTACCAAAGTTGCATCAACAAAGTATTGCATAAATCTCCCAAAAACGTTTTCACGTTGTCATTATGGGGTTTCGTATGTAGAATTTTGAGGGGAAAAAATAATTTATTCCATTTTGGTATAAGGCTGTAACATAACGAAATGTGGAAAAAGTGAAGCGCTGTGAATACTTTCCGGATGCACTGTAGATGTCACTGGTGGGCTCTCTGTATTTTGAATATGTCATGTTCTGCTGTATGGTGGTCACTGGTGTTGAATGATAACTTGTTACTGTGAAATACTGGTCATGTTAACTGTTAAATTGTATAGACGGGCACTGGATGCTGGGCACCATAAGCAGTGTGTACGGCTTATCATCCCATCACTGAGGTAACTCGTGTATGTCTCCTCTCTCCCAGTCCTTCCACATAATTACTAAAGCACAGCGTATCGGCGTTCACTATCCCCGACACTCCCCCTGTGCGGGCGTATGGCCCCTTCCTTATGCTGGCTGAAGGCTACCCTAACTTCAGCCGGCATAAGGAAGGGGCTATACGCTCGCACAGGCTCGCATGTGTTTTCACGCAGTGTCGTCGTAACACAAACGCCGATCTCCCAGCCTAATTACCCTGCCTTCCTATACTAACTGCAGCGTAGTAACGGAGGGGAAACGCCCCCTCCAGCGTTACTACGGTACTGCTACGGATGCCCGATCCTGGATCGGGCATTGCCATATCTACGCCGGGCGACATCCAGCCCATGGTCCCTATTTTTTGCAGATTATCAGCAAATGAAAAGTGGCCGCACCAGTTAGAAAATTATGTAGCCTATCAGATGTAAGAGCCCCACAACAGGTGGACCTGGGTAATGTAAGTGCCAGGGCTGAATATGAGTCCCATTCTGGCCCTGGTTCTCTCTGTCCTATAACAAAATAAGTGACCAGTCAGTTTGAAGCAGAAATCCACATTCAAATTCAAAGCCTACCCCTCCTCTAATTAACATCCTTACTCTAACTAACATCCTCACTGCATCCTACATCTATCCCTTCTTATGCTTCTTTGGCCCTCTCCTCCACTCACACCAGCAGTCCACTTCCTTCCCCCTTCTTATATCTTCTGTAAGTTCATACCTCCCACTTAGTGTGATAGCTCATGTGATCAGAGCCCTCCATCCTAGTGTTGTCCCCTCCACCACCACTCCTCCCCACACTCCGTAACCTCTTGTCCCCCCTCTGCTACCCTTTTACCATTAATACCTGGTTGCTCACTCAACCTTTTACTAACCTCATATTCAGCCTTGCTGTCTGTGCTCGCTTCACTTTATTGTATTTTTTATTATATTTTAACATTTCTGTTGTGCTTTATAATGTACAATGCTGTCCTTGTGATGCCTCAAACCATAATAATAATAATATAGTAAAAGACTCCCCTGTTCCATAGCAAGAAAAGGGGGCGGGGTAAAAAGATAAACATGCAGGAGATGACACCACTCTGGCCAAAGATCACATATCTGTGCACATACGGACCTGCTGAAAATAAGCAGGTTGTTTCAGATGTCCCTAATAAAGATGTATACAGGCAAATACACAGCCAAGTAAAGGTCAATTTTTTTTTTGTACTGTATTTTAATTTTGCTTTGTACATGTATTGTGTTCCTTATTCATGTTTTTTATACCCTCTGTTAATTATTATTGAATTGTATATGTAACTATGGCCTTTGCTATTGCCTCTGTACGGCGCTGCGTATACTGTGTGGCGCCTTATAAATAAACGTTAATAATAATAATAATAATATTCTGTTGAATCACAATCAAACACAAAAGCCCTTATAGTTTAAAATTATGCACACTATGGGGTAGATTTATCAAACACCTCTGCTTTGCTGTAATGAGGAAAGTATAGGTGTTGCTCTTAGCAACCAATCAGATTCTGATAATCAATTTCTGGAATGGTATGTCCTGGGTAAATGAGAGCTAGAATATGATAGGTTGCTACGGGCAACACCTTAACTTCTCATTTGAAAAAAAATATAGAGATGTTTAATAAATCTACCCCCTAGTGCCTAAAATAAAAAACACACCTTATGAACAGAGTACCGAGCGCAGATGCAAATAAACTAGAATATATCTGGGCTCTGCAAGCTACAGTGGGGAGAATTCAGGGGCACGATTCAACTGAACAATCCACTGCATCGCATGTGCATCTCATGTGTATGTAGCGATATTTTTCAGAAACACTCTTTGTTAATTGGAAACCTACATACATGCCCCCTATTTCTGGACTTCCATTTTCATCAATAATATGCTGATGGAAATGCTCTCAGTCTACACAGTGAATCCGTACCCTCTTGTCCACCCTCTGCTACCTTTTTACCATTAATACCTGGTTGCTCACTCAACCTTTTACTAACCTCATATTCAGCCTTGCTGTCTGTGCTCGCTTCACTTTATTGTATTTTTTTATTATATTTTAACATTTCTGTTGTGCTTTATAATGTACAATGCTGTCCTTGTGATGCCTCATAAACCATAATAATAATAATAATAATAATAATAATAATAATATGTAGGTAAACGACTCCCCTGTTCCATAGCAAGAAAAGAGGGCGGGGTAAAAAGATAAACATGCAGGAGATGACACCACTGGCCAAAGATCACATATCTGTGCACATACGGACCCGCTGAAAATAAGCTGCATCAATAGAAATAAGCAGATTGTTTCAGATGTCCCTAATAAAGATGTATACAGGCAAATACACAGCCAAGTAAAGGTCAATGTTTTTTTTTGTACTGTATTTTAATTTTGCTTTGTACATGTATTGTGTTCCTTATTCATGTTTTTTATACCCTCTGTTAATTATTGTATTGAATTGTATATGTAACTATGGCCTTTGCTATTGTCTCTGTACGGCGCTGCGGATACTGTGTGGCGCCTTATAAATAAACGTTAATAATAATAATATTCTGTTGAATCACAATCAAACACAAAAGCCCTTATAGTTTAAAATGATGCACACTATGGGGTAGATTTATCAAACACCTCTGCTTTGCTGTAATGAGGAAAGTATAGGTGTGGCTCTTAGCAACCAATCAGATTCTGATAATCAATTTCTGGAATGGTATGTCCTGGGTAAATGAGAGCTAGAATATGATAGGTTGCTACGGGCAACACCTCAACTTCTCATTTGAAAAAAAATATAGAGATGTTTAATAAATCTACCCCCTAGTGCCTAAAATAAAAAACACACCTTATGAACAGAGTACCGAGCGCAGATGCAAATAAACTAGAATATATCTGGGCTCTGCAAGCTACAGTGGGGAGAATTCAGGGGCACGATTCAACTGAACAATCCACTGCATCGCATGTGCATCTCATGTGTATGTAGCGATATTTTTCAGAAACACTCTTTGTTAATTGGAAACCTACATACATGCCCCCTATTTCTGGACTTCCATTTTCATCAATAATATGCTGATGGAAATGCTCTCAGTCTACACAGTGAAAGTATATGTGATTAATTTAACATGGTTCCCTTCTTTTAAAAAATAATATGTTATTGTGAGCAGATGATTGAAACTATACAGCTGGAGTGAAAGGTATATAAGTACTTGCATACACCCAGTGGTGGCATACATATTACTGAACGAGTCTAAAGAAGTATTCCCTGCAGACAGTTCTCAGGAAGTTCTGATAAACAAGTTACGTTCCTACTGTAATTTCTTGTTGGTTGTTGGAGAAGATTAACTGTAGGAGACACCACATTGGATACACCGTAACTGTAGGAGACACCTCATTGGATACACCGTAACTGTAGGAGACACCTCATTGGATACACCGTAACTGTAGGAGACACTTCATTGGATACACCGTAACTGTGGGAGGATGAGAGAGACAGAAAAAACCCCAAATCTTTAATTAGATGAAGTACTAAAAAAGTACTTGGCCTGAAATACATCAGGGATCTCTTCTTCAACCATCTTGGTACTGAAATAAAAAAACTCTGAGAAATTGTGCGTGGATGGTTATATATTTCATTTTTAAAGCTTTGATTCCTTTTGTTATAATAAATAAATCACTGGTGAATAAATCTATATTTCTATCTAGTTTGGTTTGAGGGCTCCATACAACAGTGATCTTTGTTGTTCTGGATGCATTTTATTTTTTTTTATAAATGTTTTATTATTTGCAATTCAATATGCTTCAGACATAGGAGCAAGCTTTAACATCACAAACTATGCCATTCATTTTCAAAAGACGACTACTATGGCATTAGATATATCACACGTATTATAGTGTTCCTAATAATCCACTCAAAAGTGTGCCCACAAGTTTTGAGATGGAACTTTTGGGTTCATGCTCAATGCTAATCCATATATATTACATTATGCCTGACCACCACACTCATAAACATCCTCTCTAATGCCATAACTTCTGCTGTACTTCTTTGCCTTTCTCCTGAATCAAGTTTACTGGTGCCCAACCTTGTAATGTTCATCAGACTTTTTTTTTTATAGGGTTTATTTAACTGTGTTTTGTTGCTATGTTTTTGGTGAACCTAAGCTGCTTTGTCTTCTTTTACTATGCATATTTTAGCTTTTGTTCTTTAGTATTGATGATGTTTATTATGCTACTATAAAACTTTACTTAAAGTACATACAAAAACAAAAATAGTAGTAATAATAATAATGTAAATATCCCCATTTTAAATTCATTAGGACCATTTAATATAGACAATTTAGACTTTTTACTTTTTTTGCTTATACAGATTTACACATTTACGTTACCGAAAAAATGTTGAACACTCTCCCATCTCATCCCAAACATGCTATGTCTGTGTCATTACCATATTTCCCCAATCATGAATCTTTTGCAGCAGGATTCCATCCCTATTATAGGCTGTCAGGTTCACAGTGTTTGCAAAATAGATTTACTTGTCATTTAAAGATATGAGAGCTGATTCAGAGTTGCACTTACACCATTTTTTAGGTGCAAGTGTACGGCTTGGCTAAACCATTTTTCAAAGTAAGGGGTGTTAATTAATTTAAAATCTTTTGCATACCAGCAAAATACATTACTTTTGCACGTAGAACTAAAATACTGCATAGCTTTATGTTTATTCTATGAAATAGACTTCAGCTAAGAAACTTTACCTCCTAATTTTAATTTTGGTTTAACAATTTAAATCTGCCTCCTCTTGCAATTCAACATGGTATTGCTCAGGTCTACACTTGCACCTATAAAAAAAAAAGTGGTGCAACTCTGAATCAGCCCCCTGGGCATCTTAGAAAATTCTATTTACAGTGGTTCTCCATGATGGCAATTATACATCAATTATTTCATCATTATTTTCCTATGCAAAGTTACTGCTCAAGAAGCACACCAGAACCAATGGCAACAAGGCATAGTCCATAAGGTGTTTGTGATTCTGCACTGCATCAATAATTTTATACACATTTCTCATACAACAAACAAACATAAAAAAACACCAGTTAGATGCTAGTTAATTAAACATGTTGTCTAAACTAGTATTATTCAACTAAATAACTTGTGTTTAATTCTGGCTGTTAACCCCTGCCATCCTTCCATGATTCATATAAGCTCTCAATTCCTGGAGTCCTGTTCTGAACTATTTAAATGGCTTTAATTATATTACATCTTTAGGCTACACTTCTGTACCACCTTACATCCCCTGTGATAATACCTACGCATGCCCAATAAATCATTCCTGGCACCAATAAAAAAAAATTACAGCTGAAGGAAAAAAAGAAAACATTTTTTTATTATTATTCAGAACTATTCATAACAATAAATACTTTTAACCAAATGAGACAGCTATTTAATAAAAAAAAATTATAAAATAAAATCTTTATTTAGTTGGTTCATATGATCTTATTTACAAATGAAAGAATATTTCAACTTATCTTCAGTCCAGTAGTAGAGCTATGGTGACTAGATGAAGCTGGAGGACCACACAGGAGTATTGTTGATAGTTCAGCTTTAAATAGCATAAGCAATCAAGATAACAACAAATGACAAAATGTCACCACAACCAACTAACAAATGATTTTATGGATATGCTGGACCCTCATTGAAAAGCTAGCATTCACAAATCTACATAGAATTTCTCAGCTTAAATGTTACCCTTTTCTAAAATCCCTTTACTTACATGTACTCCATATGAAAAGTGTTTTACAGATTGCTACTGTAAGTTTAAAGTAGAGAAAAATAGAGTGTAATTGACTCTGATTTGCAGTTCATACAGTAAAGGATAAGTTCTATAGTTAAGGTAAATGTGTGCACAACATAATAATTGTTTTCAGAGTTTGTTTGCTAAGTTTTATGTTTGTTTTATTTCAATAGTAATGAGCAACTTCACACACTCACAGTATACACATGACATTGTCAGTACATTTCATCAGAGGGAAGAGGCCAATTTAACAAACCAATATGTGAGTGATAAAAGTAACAAATTTCACATAATCAAAGCTAAGAATGGGGTTACAGGTGACATTTGTGAGGGCTGTGTGTGGACCCTATTGTGCTTTGCTGTTGTAAAATCCTGTGTTTTGTGTATGGAAGTTATTGATTTTTTGGCTACATCAAAGTAAGAAAATGCACAAAAATAAAACAATATAAACACATAAAATGGCCTTTTTTTACAGAATATATACATAGACATAACACAAAATATGCATAAAGCACGGTGCAATTGTGCTATTTAGTTATAAAGTGTAAATATTTTATAGATTTTTCCACTTATTCAGAGGTTCAACATCACATCGCTGCTTTCTATCCATTCATAGCTGCACTTATACAGAGACATTTGTATATTTGTAGTAAATGAAACTTAAGATAACCAATGTTAAAATATCCTATATTCCTAGCCCACTGTATATTTTTTTTTGTTTGCTTCACTAAGATTAAGTATAAAACGTATAAAAGATTACGGAGAAAATATTTTTTGTACTACAATACTAATACAATTTAATATACTTTTATTTTAGTTTTCATGATTAAAAACAAAAAATAACATCCATTATCTGGGCATAAAAGTGTGTGTCTACATACATACACACACATACACACACACACACACACACACACACACACACACACAGATTAGTTACCAGGTTCTACTGGTCATTTGTATTCTAGATATATCCTAAAAACAAACAAACAAAAGAAGACTAAAGACGGCTGAGTACAAAGAAGTAATGTGAATAGTGTGGTGTTATTATGTGTACATTATATTCAGTGTTGGCAACAATTTATCATTTTGATTGTGTCGGTTACTCAGAAAAAAATGCGCACAACTTAAAGCAGAATTCATAAACATCCTTAATGATCCAACAAAACTAATATATACAACTACCAAACAAACATAATATAAGAAGTATCAATTCATGGAACAGAAAATGTGCACAGTTTATACAAAAAGAGCGGCGAGCAGGCATTAGGAAGGCTCATCATAGGTTACAGACTACCTTACATTGTAACTTCGCGTACATTTTTTATGCATATATTTTATTTTGAGGTTTTATAGTATGTTTATTACTGTGACTTTCTGGCTATTTTAAAACTTGCTTATTCTTCTTACATCTTAAAACACTGAAATAACAGAACAACAGGAAACACAGCAAAATAAAACTTTGTGTGCGTTACTCAAAATGACATCTTTGTTTGTGTGTGTGTGTGTGTGTGTGTGTGTGTTTGCTTGTAATCAAATTAACACACAGCAAGATCCATAAAGCTAATTTAAATCCAAATAGATTCCACAATGTTTTGCACATTCCACTGATATGAAGAATAAATTCACACATTTTGGCCATGAAGAGGTTAAACTAAAAATTCTCCCCCTCCCTCTCCACACACTACCTTCCTTCTTTCACTGAGGGCACTAGGACCCTGTAGGCCTGCACTATAGGCTGTGTGACGTCAGAGGGCTGGTCAGAACTGCCAGTCTCCTGTGACCCATCTCCCTGTACCTTAAAGGAAAAATGCTGCTGTCTGTCCCTCCAAGGGCAGGGATCGCCTCTTTCAGCTACACCAGGAGCCATAAGAAGGTAACAAAGATTAACATACCTGTCTTGTGCCATCTTAGCACCTCTGTGCTCACTCGTTTACTAACAGGCCCATACCAGCCCTTTATAAGCTTCACAAATGATTTGTCTGGGAATCAGTTTACCCTTGTAGAAGGAGTGGAGGGGGACGGGTGGGCTTGATGTACACTACCCTGGTGTTGGCGAGTACCCATACTTCTGTATAAAAGTGAATACACACTAATCAGGAAGTGATAGATTTGTCTGGGGGGGTTTAAAGCAATAATAATAAAAAAAAAATAGAAAATGTAACCGTAACATTCAATGCTACAGAATAATAATATCCTGAAGGACAATGTGGACTGTGGTGTTTGTGGTAAATATGTGGACTGTGTTCGGTTATGGAGATGATTTGGAAGTATAAGATTTGGAAGTATAAGAGAGGCACAGAGGAAGGGCATTCACAGGGAGAGAGAGAGGCGCACCCAGAGGAAGGCAGGCAGACAGGGAAGACAGAATATGTGAGTAAGAGACAGGCAGCAGAGAAAGAGACAAGCCAAGCAAATAAAACAAGAAACTAACAGTACACGGAAACATAACAAACAGAAAATAAACCCAAAAGATAAATAAAAAAGGAGTAGCTTTCAGATCTGACCTAAATGATGATACAAAAACAAGATTATAGGGTTAAACAAGTATAAGAGTTACACAGTATATCAAAAAGCATACGTAAAAAAATTAGTACATGGAGGTAGCATTCGATGTACCAGTTAATTTAAGGTAGGGGCTGGTCAGATAGCAGCCTACTGCTGTACTACGTAGACATTATTGTATGTATGTATATAAGAGATGAGGCTACCGGTTTAACCCTTTGTATCATAACAATCCAAAAGATGGTGAATTTATAGTTATATATCCTAAATTGAATGTTATATCATAGAAAGGAAAAGAACACTAACAGTATTTTAGGCTTTTCTATTTTGTTCTCCTCTGTCTTTCTTAGATGTTATAAGGCTTTTATCAGGGCTAAAACAATAGAAAAATGGATACACGCTTAGGATAAACATACGGATATACAAACTATATAAAAAAAAATAAACTAATAGGATCTAGGATCATTAAGTGATACTTATTGTCATCTATTTCTATGTATGTTCTAAATGAACTCTGTGCCAAACTTCTACACTATGAAATATTTATGTATCAGACAGACAGCATAGAACAATGTAAGTGTTCACAGTATTTTTTAAAGTTTTACCTATCTTACCATACCTAATAGATTTTTCATATTAATATAACAAGCAAGACCACGTAACCAAGAGAGACTTTAAAATGCTTAGAATGTGTATCCATCATAAACCATTACTTACACAACTCTACAAATAGCATATGAAGACCCACTAAAGTTTTGGAGATACTTAATGGTTATAATAATTTTAAGAAAAAAAAAATATTATAGAAATTCTCAAAGTTAATATTAATTTCAAGACTTTGCTATGGTGGAAAAGTTTATGAAAGACCACAGGTTACTTAGATTAGATGTGTTTGAAAATGAAATTGTGGGATAAGTGGACAATACCATGTTGATTTCAGGGGGAGTCACGTTAATTGTATTCTTTGCATGCAGGGATATATCTTTGAATTGTTTACTGCACACAGATAGTGACCAGCTTTACTTTTAAACTGTTATTTAGACTTGGGCTGGGAAAACGCCACCTCTCAACTCTAATACTGTTTGCAACAGATTAAATATGATTTCCCTGAAATCAACATGGTTTAGCCAATGTGTAACTTTTCCCTCTTAATTTCAAGCTTCTTCTTCAGTCTGAATCAGGCCCATAGTTTTGTTTTGTTTGCAAAAGTGGATTACACATAGACTGGGATTCCTTTTTCATTTAACATATTGGATGTTTACTGTTTAAATTGAAATATGTAACATTGGAGAAGGTTTATTTTTAAGTTACAGATTCTTATGATGGTTTTAATTGTTGTTTAACAGTGGATCATTGAAATGTGGCGTTCAAAATGTAACAAATCTATGAATGTTTCTAATTTGATTATATTACAGCAGGGTTATAAACATATTTTTAAGATTACTGAAGGCCTAAATGTAAACACAATCTATTCTTAAAGATTGTCACAAATTATTTTGAAGCATTTAACTTTCTATGCTTCTCCAATGCTGTCAACTAGAGATGAAAGTATTAAATGCTGAACACAGTTTACAGATTACAATTATCCTGTGAAACAGTACATCAATTGCAAAAATTGGGAAATTGTGAAAAGAGGATTCCTATTTTTCAGTAACTTTTATTCAGTGTAAATTCTATTTATTACTAGAATATTTATGAAATTGAGCTGGTTTTAATTTTATTTTACACGTTTGTATATTTGTAGAGTAAAAATAACAAACACGTAACATGTACGAATTAGTTTGAATTGATGTAAACATTTGAGTCCAGGACCACTTCAGTTCTCATAACTACTTTTATTGTTTACTTCTTAATTCCATAAAGAGATATGTAATAAAGGCACCAGCGGATGTGTAATATACAAAGCATCCCAAATGAAATGGATAGAAAATCTTCTTAAGAATCCTGACATTAGGAACAAAATCTTGTTATAAATTCTTTTTAGAAATAACTGTACTTAAGTTTATTATTATTTTTATTATACCTGTCTTGTGCTATCCGTACCACATCTATACTCACTCATGTAGTATTCGGACTATACCAGCTCTTTATAATACAATGAAAATTGTTCAAAACACCCGAGAAAGGAGTGTTTTGAACGATATCGTGCAAGTGTGTATGCTGTAATGATCATGCCTGATCGTTACAAAGTACACAAAATTGTTTGATCACATCTTTTAAATTGTTTCATTTAAAGGATCAAGCCATTCGGTACTGAAGGCTCAACCGAAAATCGTTTGTAGTGTGTATACAGCCTGATTGGCAATAAAAATATTCTATAATGTCGTCCATCATTTAAAAAACTGTAGTGAGTATGGGACTTTAGTCTAGTGTAGGAGGTGTTTTATCTGAACTGTAGGGACAGATTACAGTTGAATAGATCAGACTCTACACAAGGATGAATATACCTAGGCTCAGTAATTGATAATAGGATTGGCTGGTTTGCATAAGCGATGCCAGATACGCTGTGTAGATCCTATAAAGGCCAGAGGATTGGGCAATGTGTACGTGCTACACAATTTTCCCAACTATTGGACCATTTTGATGGGAGCTGGGATGCGTGTGTACCCAGCATAAACATCACCTGATGTGTAGAGGGTTAAAAAATAACGTAACAGTTTATCTGTTGAGACTTATTATTGGGTTACAATGTTTTGTTACAGGTCTGACATTTCAGCCTTATAATACTACTGGGAGAGTAGAAAGGAATGTGACTGTGGAAATCTAACACCAAAATGTAAAAATAAAAAAATGTTCTTGGCCAGCAAAAATGTCTAAATGCAAAGTAAATGTCATTTTAATACCATATCACAAAGAAGGGAAAAGCCCGTGGAAGGTCAGCATAGGGTTAGAAGAAATGGTAATGGTAAACAAATATCAACAGTGTTGAATGGGCCCACTGGCTGCATAGTGCATGCAGACTCTTGGGGCTATATTTACTAAACTATGGAAAAAGAACAGTGGAGATGTTGCCCATAGCAACCACTTTCCTATTACATACTAGAGAATGTCAGCTAGAATTATTATTAATAAAGGCATCACATGGTATCCGCAGCACCATACAGAGGCAATAGGAAAATCCAATAATTACATATACAATACAATAGTTGACAGACAGGGTTCAAATTCGTCAACATAAGGAATACAATACAAATACAATGCAGAAATAAAGTACAGTACAAAAATAGCAGAACAATATGTATGGAAAATAAAGAAGTAGGATATGTATGTAGGAGCAGATAAATAGAGGGAGAGATACAGTAGAGAGAGAAGGCGGTAAGTGATGAGGACAGGATAGAGGGTTGATGACAGGAGTGAGGAGGGCCCTGCTCATAAGAGCTAACATGCTAAATGGGAGGGGGTAAACAAACAGAAGACACAGGGATGAAGATGGAGAGGGCAGGTAAGCTTAAGTTGAGGAGGGGTAGGTTAGCCTGAAGAAGTGGGTTATGAGGAAGCGTTTGAAGGATTGGAGGGTGTTGGATTGGCTGATAGGTTGTAGTAGGTTATTGCAATGCAGAGGGGTGGCCCGGGAGAAGCCTTGGATGCAGGAGTGAGAGGTAGTTATTAGGTTGAAGTTGAGCTGCCGGAGCTCCAGAGCGGAGGATACGGGTGGGGAGTGTGAAAGGAGATAAGGGAGGAGAGGTAGGGAGCAGTGTAGTTAGAGAGAGCCTTGTAAGTAGTGGTGAGGAGCTTGAAGAGAATTCTGGAAGGAACAGTAAGCCAGCGTAGAGACAGACAGAGAGGCGAGGTGAAGGCAGAGTAGTGGGAGAGGAAGATGAGTCTGGCTGTGGCATTAAGTATGGATTGTAAGAGAGCAAGATGTACCAGAGGGAGGCTGGAAAGAGAATAATGCAGTAATCGAGACAGGAGATAATGAGTTAATGAGCGTTTTAGTGGCATCTTTTGTTCATAAGGGTCTAATGCAAGTTATGTTGCAGAGATGAAAGCGGCAGCACAGTGACAGGGAATGGATGTGGGAGGTGAAGGAAAGTGAGGAATCAAGGAAGACGTCCAGGCAGTGGGCTTGGGTGGTGGAGGAGGAGATGGTGGAGTTGCCGACAGTAATGGAGATAGTAGGGGAACGTGAAGGAGGGAAGACTACGATTTCAGTTTTGTCCATGTTAAGCTTGAGAAAACGCTGGGACATACATGATGAAATGGTTGGGAGGCAATCTGGCACTTTGGACAGGAGAAAGGGAGAAAGGTCGGGGGAGGAGAAATAGATTTGAGTGTTGTTGGCATAGAGGTGATAGTGAAATCCAAAGGAGCTGATGAGGTCACCCAGAGAGAAGGTGTAGAGCGAGAGGAGAAGAAGACCAAGAACAGAGCCCTGGGGTACACCAACAGGAAGAGGAGTGGTAGGGGGAAGAGGAACTGGGGTTGAGACAGAAGGTGCAGTCCGAGATAGGAGGGGAACCAGGAGTGGAAAGTGCCAGAAAGGTTGAAAGAGTGAAGGGTGTGGAGCAGGAGAGGGTGATCAATAGTGTCAAACGCTGCCAATAGATCCAGGAGGATGAGAAGGAAGAAATGGCCCTTGGAATTGGCAGAGAGGAGATTGTTTGTGACCTTAGTCAAGGCAGTTTTGGTGGAGGGGGAGGAAACCAGATTGGAAAGGATCTCAGATGAAGTTGTCGGTGAGGTACCTGATAAGACAGTTGTGAACAAGTCGTTCAAGCAGCTTGTAGGTGAAGGGAAGAGGGATGAGTCAGTAGTTGGAGGGTGAGGTAGAGTCGAGGTTAGGCTTTTTAAAGATGGGGGAGACAAAAGTGTGGTTATAGGGGGAGAGAAGAAGCCAGAGGAGAGGGATAAGTTGAAGAGGTGGGCAAGATGAGAGCAGGTGGAGAGAGGAAGAGACCGGAGATCGGATCAAGTGGGCACGTTGATGGAAGGAATAATTAAAGGAATGGACTTCTTCAGCGAGGGTGGGGGAGGAGAGGTAATTGTAGAAAAGATGGAGCTCCTGATGAGGTAAATCTTGGAAGTGAAGAAGGTGGCAAAATCAGAGGCAGAAATGGAGGGGGGGGGGGAATAAAGGTGGGAAAGGCAGTGGGGGTTAGACGATTGGGAAACGTTGAAGGGCTTGAAAGATTGCTTGGCAAGGGCGGAGTTAAATGAGAAGAGGATGAACTTGAAGTGGAAAAAGTCTGCAAGGGAGCGTGACTTCCTCCAGAGGTGTTCCACAGTACAAGAGCATTTTCTTTTAGGAACTGATTGGTTGCTATGGGCAACATCTCCCCTTTTCCTGGTCTGCAGTTTAGTAAATCTAGCCCTTGTTATCAAAGCCCAATAGTAAGTTTGTAGAACATTAGACATGTGTACAGCTTTTTATATAAAAAAACAAACAAAACTATTTCATGTTGTTTCCACAGCTGTTTTACGTCTGTTCCCTATTCTCTCTTTCTGTCCAAAGATTGTCCATTGTCTGGGTCAGAAAAATCTATCTGGATGGATGTTTTTTTGCCATATGTAGTAGTGTTTAGGAAGCTGAGTTTTGTTCCAATTAGTATCCAGCCAGAATGTGTGCATACAAATGAAAACATTGAAATGCATCTTAAAGCAAATGGTAAATATTGGCCTTGTGAAATGTTGTAAATGATGCCATCTGTTTCCATCTCCCATTTCTTTTGCTCTTCATGAAGCCCAAATGCTTTAGTTACAATGAGTAAGCTGTCAGTGCTATGGCAATGATGTCTCAGAATAAGGCAGCATGTGACTGGACCGAGGTCACAGTTAGCCTGTCACATGCCACCGCCTCATTGGAATGCACTCTGTCTTTTTAATCTAATGTGGCCTAATTATTGTCAGATATAGCAAATGCACTTTACACCAGGGGATAGATGAAGCTTTTAAGGTAATGTACAAAGGCACAGAATGCATATGGAGAACGACATATAGATCATTGATCTGTGTGGAACAGATAACCTTACCCAGGCTATGCAGAATGGGCCTTTTGAGATACAGTGCAATATTTCAGAAGCAGTAGAATGGATGACTAGTGTGGTAGTCAATGGTATAAGCTCTGAGGAATATTCAGTAACTAGTGAAGTGCCTCAGGGATCAGACCTATGTCCTGGTTTGTTTAATATATTCATTGGTGATAGTTGCTTGTGGTTTCAGAAGATAAACACATTTGTAACAGTTTTGATATCTTCAAGTGTAAAAGCTAAAAACAGGGGATACATAGAAACAGGAGTACTAAAACAAAAAATTCATAATGCATGTGGGACACAAAAAGTTTAAAACACAAAGGATCATATTCACACATACGTTTTTGCGGTGGATTGTGAGCAGATTAACTGCGCATGCGTAGTAACTTTTTCCGCACATATTACGTAGTATTTACATATTACGTAGTACTTTAGGCACGGACTTGTGAATTGCACCTAGGGACATACGTACGGAAGGGCGTGGTTTTTATCTGGACGGTAGAAGTTACGTGAAAGTGGGTGGGGGAAGCATTTAAATGGGCATTTGAGGGCACGGTTAGATAAATACGTGCACTTAGTAAATACGGATCTGGGAATCCAGTCCAGAAAACAGAAGGAATGTTTATATAAAGAATTTTTTTTTTTTTAAACAAGAAGCCGAATTATAAACGATGGATAAATTCATTTTTGCCTACAGGCAAATCACCATGGTGAGGAAGTACAGGGAGGACTATCACAAGGGTGTGCACAAACCGTATTTGGCCCTTGAGCTAAGTGCAGTCAAGCAGTGATACAGACCAGTAGTTTACTTGGTTGGATAGGACAGGAAAGCAGCTAACAGGAAAACGGTTAGTTTATTGGTATGATGTTATCAAAACATTGGGTACTAGTTTGGAAGACATATGTCCATATACGATCTATAAGTGCTGGATACAGAATTAAGACGATCAGCTGACTTACATACGTAGGCTACGTATATAGGGCGGCATGCGCAGCACCAGTACCAATACTCCCACATCAAAACACAGCCGCACAGTGGGCTGGCCCACTCCTCATGTATATGACTTACACACAGTGGATGGGCCTAGCTATTTAAATTGTACTAAGCCCTTACGTACAGGTCAGTATTCCGCTCATGCAGATAGTGCCCTGCACTTCTGTGTGTAGAATTTTGGATGAGAAAATCTGTAAATTAGCCACCGCAATGGAGGCTAATGTACAGATTAATCACTTAAAATGAGGATCTGAGTCAGAAAAATCTATCTTGATGGATGTTTTTTTGCCATATGTAGTAGTGTTTAGGAAGCTGAGTTTTGTTCCAATTAGTATCCAGCCAGAATGTGTGCATACAAATGAAAACATTGAAATGCATCTTAAAGCAAATGGTAAATATTGGCCTTACCAGGAAGAACTTTAAAAGCTGAACTTATACAGTCTCAAGTTCAAGGAGAAAGGAAAAAGAGTTCAGCAACGTGAAATGGCAAACTCAGTGACTCAGTATGGACAGAGGTAAACAACATGAAGAGTTTGCATGTAACAGTGGTTAGTTAGATTTCTAGGTGAACAATATTCTGGAATAGGCATTATTATTACTAGAGCTTAGAGGCCCTCCAAGGGTTTTCCCAGCTTCCAACATAGTGCTGTGGACATCGTATAGAGGATACAAACTCCCTCGTGACCAGGTGTTCTCCCTGTCACCGTTTTAAAATGATTAACACTTCATTGGTCTAACTGAACGATCTGATTCTGAGGTCACAGCATTTTTGGCCCTTGTCGTGTAGTGAGTGGTCAGCTTTAGGGCCAGGGGTCCGGATTCACAGTTATGTAGTTTTCGTCTTACGTACGTTGTTTCAAGAATTAAGCTACTATGCCTGCGTGGTAGCTTATTTAGGCTATCTACGTACCATTTCTGTACGTAGATTGTGTAGATCGCGGTCTAAAGACCATGCTTCCGCAATCTACGTACGGAAATGGTACGTAGAAAGCGTAAATAAGCTACTTAGCAGGCATAGTAGCTCAATTCTTAAAACAACGTACGTAAGACTAAATCTACATAACTGTGAATCTGGACCTGAAACTTGGAGTGAGCTGTATCACACGAAATAGTAACAAGCAATGCCCTGACTTCTTTCCTTATTTGATACAAGAGACACTAAAGAATAAAGAAATGCTTTATATTTGCCTTTATCAAGGAATAAAATATATATGGTAGAAAAAAAAATGTACCCCCTAGAGACAGCCATATTCCTGTGTTTACCATCCCTTTAAATTATAATTTTAAATGATATAAAAGGAACAAATTACATGACTTTAACTAGATATATTAGTATTTTATTACAGACACATATTTTGGTTTCCAGCCAAGATTAGGTTAGAGGCTTGTTACTGGAAGTTCACCTTTTGCCAGTACAGTCTGGCATTCTGTAGTCCAAAATAATATACTCATGAACAACCCCTATAAATGAGTTAGTGACATAACAAAATGTGAGTATCAGAGGCTGATGATTGGTTATAGCATAAGAATTAGATTACATCTTCTGTAAATGTCTGGTTAACGAGAATGTTAAAGTAAGTAACTGGTTCATCATGGATTATTGTGAAAATACTTAGCTTATTTTTTTATTTTTAGTTTATTTAAAGCAAAACAGTGCATTATTTTACTCAGATGCTTTAGTAATATTAGTAAAAGATACTATGATTTCCAATCCATTATCATTTTTAGCTATAAAGAATTAGTTAAGTTAGTTCTGTACATAGATTGCGTAAGCACGTACAGAAATGGTATGTAGATACCAGTAGCTCAATTCTTCAAACAATGTACGGGCCACAAAGTTTATACAGACATATGGTCCCATAGAAGGAGTTACTACAACAGCTATAACCTGTGATTTATTTTTATTTTTTTATTAAATCATTATATCATGTTGTAACTTGTTCCTAAAATGGCACAAAAGCCTTTTATACAATATACTGCATGTTTCTACGGGATTGTACCGCTAGCAGCCCTATTGAACATGCTTATATTGCCATGTGCATATGCAAACACTATTGGGAATATAGAGGAGTACTGAGGGTGCATTTTTGCTACTGTGTACTATTGCTATTACTATTCTTTACTATTCTCAGTATTTGATTCCACATGCCAGTAATGGTTGCCGTTTTCAAATACTAATTTGCATTAATTAATGGGTAGTGTTGTCTGTAGAATAAATATAGTAAGCCAAGCTATATGTGAATGTTAGACTTAGCTAAATTATACCGCTAAACCAAGCCTGATGACATGTACTAGATAAGCCAGGCCAGACAATATGCTGTATGTGCTAGACTTGTTGTCAGGTTCTATGGATGATACCCTGAGGATGCATGTACAAACTCAGAAAAGCTACATGGGAGGCATAGGCGAGGGACTTTAACGCGAGACATGCCTACTGTGCAAATCTTTTAGGAGCACAAAATCATAGATTGCGTAAGCGCGGTCTAAAGACCGCACTTAAACAATCTACGTACAAAAATGGTACGTAGATAGCATAAATAAGCTACTACACATGCGTAGTAGCTCAATTCTTAAAACAACGTACGTAAAACCAAAACGACGTAACTGTTAACCTGGACCATTGTGGCCGCACAGAATAAAATGCGCACTCGCTTTGCATTGTCTGAAGTTTTTGATTCAGAAATGTACAAAAAAAAGGAAGATGCTTATAAAGAACCCCCCAGAATTTATCGGAAATGCAAACATACGCTGTTCCTTTTCACAGCCTGAAATTACTTTCTCAAAGAAATGTTACAACACAATATTGAATGAGGACTTAGCTTACTATTTGTGATAAAATGCAGTGTCCTCCTTCCTGGCTTTCCCTGCTCACTGTCTCAGCCATCTCCATTCTCAGTCACTACTATTTTACATCTACATCCTATACATCTACTTCCCTCCCACTTAGTGTGTTAGCTCATGTGAGCAGAGTGTTGTTCCTTCCTCCACCACTCCCCCCTCACTTCGTACCCTTTTGTCCCCCTCTGCTACCCTTTCACCTCATCCTCACCTGGTGGCTCTCTTTCAACCTCTCACTGAACTCTATCCCCTCCTTCCTGATCTGCCAAGCTTGACACCTCGCATTTTGCCTTGTGTTCTTTGCTTGATTCACTTTATTGTATTTTGTGATACTTTTATATTTATATTGTATCTTATTATGTACTATGCGGTCCATCCCTACCTTGTATGTCTGTACTGTATTTTGCACAGTGCTGCGGACACCTTGTGGTGCCTTATAAATAAATGATAATAAAAATAATAATAATAATAATAATAATAATATGACTATAAGTCCCTGCTGTATTCTTCAGGTGAGGGGAGCGTAAAGTCCTAATTGCACCCTTACTGTATAATAGTTTTCCTCTCCTACCTTGTGTACGCAATGTACACTTCCCAACCGAACCCATCATCTGATAGACTTCTACTACAGAAGTCTTAATCCTGATGATCCAGATCCATGTTGGAAGGCTTCTGCTCACACATGCACAGTCAAAATAGAACAGTCTTTTAGTTGCAAAGAGTAGAAAACACCCCCTTATGTTAAGTCTATTATCCGGACCTGCATCTTCTGCCCTCTACATCTCTAATCTCACTTCTCTTTCCACTCCCACCTCAATCTTCCAAAGACTGCTGCTTCAATCACCAACGTATTACCCCTTTCCACTCCCACCTTCAGGATGATTTCCCATTTGCAATATCTCAAATTCTTCCAAACACCTTTTCTCAGCATATAAATAACCAAGTATGAATTCAAAAATAAACACTGGATAAATGGTCCAGTCCTGAATGATCAGCTTTTGTCTACAAATTGTACTACAGCTGCCCTCTCATTCTTAAGGTCATCTTCATATTTTACCAAATAGGCACTGCCGATATTTTTAAATGCAGAAAAGATTTTGAAAGTAAAAGCAGCCAAAGGTATTGAAAAATAAGAACAACGATGATCTTTTTTAACCATTTTATTTAGTGGTGTTTTGAAAACATAGATACAAGAAAAGAGCAACAGATGCGTAATTAGAAAAAAGGTGTAGCACAACCGAATAACTTCTATTTAAAGTCTATTGACACAAGCGGGTGTAGCTCTCCAGGTATACAGTAAAGGAAACAAAGCACACATCTGTGCTCACTAAGGGCCTGATCCAAGCTAACATGAAAACGGATGCATTCTGTGTTTCGTAAATCTCCATGTAAATAACTGAAGGTTTAGACGCAAACCAGAACGCAAAAATAACTCTTTATGTAAGTACAGGAGGTAGTATACGAACACATTACAGCCAAGTAGATATGTTACCAAACAACAAATGCAAGTGCAGCGTGCTGTTATTTATTTATTAACAGGTTTTTATATAGCGCTATCAGATTATGATCGGTGGGAGCCACCACTGAGAAAATGAAGTTTTAATAATAGAGACAACCAAAAGCTAATTTTCTGTTGTCTCTATTTACCCCTCTGCCTGCATTCTCTATTTAAAAAAAAAAAAAAAAAAAAGTTACGAATTAATTCTTCAAAAACGCCACCGCACTGATCAGAAGGGGTGTGGGTCCCTGCTTAAAACAACCCTATTTCGATAGGGCCATTTCCTCCCAGCCAGTTTCGAACTGACTGGGATTTCGATTGCATATGCCTCGAGGAGGCATAGCAATCGATCCATGGAGCACCGAGCTTTCGGTTCTTCAAAAACTAAGTAAAAAAGTCCCCTAATCCTTTCCCTAATTCTAACTCTAACCCTCCCCTCTCATTACCCTAACCCACCTTTTCCTGGTAGCCTGACCCAAACCCTCCCTTCCCTGCAGCCTGACCCTAACCCTCCACCTCCCGCAGCCTGACCCAAACCCTCCCTTCCCTGCAGTCTGACCCTAACCCTCCACCTCCCGCAGCCTGACCCTAACCCTCCCTCCCCTGCAGTCTGACCCTAACCCTCCCTACCCCACATGGAGAGGTTACTCACCTTTCCCTCTGTTTGGCGATAGCTGCGGCGGAGGGATATCAGCAACGGTGGAATTTCCGAAAGAGAATGGGTGAAGTATGCCGATCGGCATACTCATCCATTCTGAAAAAAATGATAAACTGGTAAGTATTCAAAATAGGGACATCCGAAAAGGAACTTTTGGATGTCCCTATTTCGGAAACAGAAACTTCTAACCGGAGACTGCAACAGGATGGTAAGGGAGTAGGACTCTATGGGGAGTTTTAGGGTTAAGCTCAGGGGAGGGGAGTTTTAGGGTCAGGCTGCAAGGAAGTTAGAAGTTAGAGAAGGGTAGTCTTACGGCTAGGCTGCAAGGAAGTGAGTCTTAGGGTCAGACTGTGGGGAGGGGAGTCTTAGGGTCAGGCTGCGGGGAAGGGTAACGTGAGGGGAGGGTTAGGGTAAGGATAAGAGTTGGGGTTAATATAGGCAATGCAAATGCAGTAGTTAGTATAGTCATTAATTAAATTAGCTTCTATGTAAATTACATTAAAATGTATTCATTTATTTTATTAAACCAGCAGAATGCCCAAGCAGCACCTTTAGAATTGCACTGAGAAGGTGAAAGGCAATAGGTCGGTATAGGTTGTGTAATGTCGGCTACCAGGAAGATCTTATATATGCCGGGTAACTGGTGCAAATATATAGCCACAAACTGTGCGTGAATAAGAATTGGGTTCATTGTTGTGAGCACGCCCAAAATACACATTTTCTACATCCTTCCCCCTCTTTCCTTCCATGTAACACAAACTAAACGCAAGCACTTCCTGTGGGTCCAGCCTCACAGATTTCCAAGTAGCACATGAACCTCCACCTTTCTGCTAAGTACAGCCAGACATACTGCTTGCAGGACAGAGATCAGGGTCTGTGGATGAACTGTGGTGCTGAATCCCAAACAGGAAGTGGTGGCATTCACACGTCATTGCAAGCAGCAGCTTCAGAAAGATGTGGACAATAGGAAATGCAACATTGTAGTCTATTATTACCCATAGCGTCCCCTGGGTTTGTTCAAACTTTGTTTTCTGTCTCTTTACCCTTGGTGGCAGCTAATTTCACAGCATCGGGAAATACTTAACCTCACTAATCTGTGCATGAGGTACCTAGCGCACGTCTTTCCCCATTTATATTATTATTTGTATAATTTATTAGTTCAGGGGAGAAATAAGCCAGACTGACAGCCTACAGCATAATATGGACAATGGGCCTGATCCTGAACTACGCCACTGAGCGAATTTACGCGTGGCAGAGACGTAGAATCGCTGTTTTGTACGCACTGCGCATGCGCACAATAGAAAATACGCACATTAACGTAGCGTAATTGTGAATGTATGGTCCATTCACGTATGTGTCACGTAAACACTTACATGTGGGCGTGCCAATTTTACGTTACTCCAAATTACATGTGAAATACGTGAAGTAGGCGTGGGTTGTATTTAAAGTGTACAGTGTGGGCGTGCTTAGCTGCGTAAATTCGTTCAGCCCATACGTACGTGTGCGTATGACTGCGGTTACGTTGGAAAGAGTTAAGGTAGGGTTTGGAAAGCATATCTTGACAAAATACGTCCGTGCAAGGGGTGTGCCGAGGCGAGTGTAGCAAATTTACGCGCACGAAAATACGCTCTGCGAATAAACGTACGGCAAACGTAGTTCTGGATCTACCACAATGTGAGTTAGCTGGTAGATATGTCAGTCAGAGCCCAGTGACAACGTTATGGTCTGAGTTACCTATAATGGGTATCTTTTTTATTATTGATTTATCCCAGATTTATCAGAGTTCATCAGAATTTATGCTAGTTTTATCATTTAAATAAACAAGCTTTGCTTTGCCACGGGCCAGATCCAGAGCTACGTTTCCATTACGTTTCAAGACGTCGCATATTTACTACGCACTCCCCTCGGCCGTAGGTACTTTTACCGCTTTAGGTTTTCCAAACCCTGCCTTAACTTTACACAGCGTAACTACTGAAAGACCGCATATAAGCAATCTACAAATTGAAAAGATACGTAGATTATGTAAAAAATGGACTACGCATGCGCAGTAGTAAAAAACGTATATGCAATACATCCGGTGCTGTAAATCCGGCCCTAAATGCATCCCCACGCTTCCGAAACCCAATTACGGGTGTCATATGCCTGGTACACCCCTTCATTCGTAGTTACGCTGCTGATCGTAGGCTGGTACGTACGTTAAGTGTTACGTGGCGTGACATCTGGTGCACGCATGCGCAGTAAATACTAATGGGCGATTTTACGTCTGCGTCTAGCGTAAATTCGTTACTGTACGTGATTCTCGATCTATCCCCATGTGTTTAACATATACATATTTTAATACGCTAAAAGACTAAATATTTCATTACATACATCATTACGTGATACTGAATGAGGACTATCTCTGTATGTACAGATAATATTTATTGGTGTGATCAGGGAACCCACTAGTGTCCTTACTGGTCATATGTAAGCATTAACGGACTTTTGGGATCATAAGAAATGTACCCCGATCATATATTCTACAATTATTACTGACCACACACTGTGATGTTTCTGGTCACCAAGGAAACTGCCCTGATGTATTTGGATGTGGAAATCATTAGAATAAAAATATTTTTGGGATTGTGATGGATTGGGTCATTATTGGTCATGTTGGAAATTACACTCAAAAGATCTGATCCCAATGAAAAATCCTAAATAGCGGCATCTGTCCATTTGAGACCAATGTGTGTAGTCAAACTGTATAGTGGTCTTGTATAACCAACATTCATATTAAAAATGACTGTATAATTTACTGTATTTTTTTTTTTTTTTTTTTTTTAACAATTGAAGATGTCCCACTATAANNACATTGAAGTTGTCCCACTATCATCATGATTGCATGTCTTGTCTTTTCTGTAACTCCACAATAAAACACTCCAAGACACAGTGTTTTATTTGGAACAATAGCTAACTGGTGAACTCACACAACTGAAATAGTGAAATTCCTGCGTGTATCTAGGTTATTTATGGGTCCTTAGATAACAGACTGATTTACCCTTCACAAAGCATTACTGCTGTTTTCTTACGAGCGTAAGACATGCTATAGCAAACAATATCTTATGGCACTGTACAAACCTACTATACAAGCATCTTGTGATATATTCAAAGAAAAATAATTGCAATATAATAATACAAAATACAAATATATGAATACAAACTGAAGGATTTGCTGAACAGAAATAGTGAAAATATCTGTTGTATTCGTGTACTAAAATGTACAACGACAATGCGTGAAACTATTAAAAAAAAAAACTGAGAAAGAGAACAAGGAGGTATCAAGAGGTGGCCAATCGTCTAAAGGTGTTCCAACAGAAGAGGAGAGGAGAGGAGAGGAGAGAGAATGGGTGGAGGAGACAGAAATTGGTCAATCAGTTTGACCAAGTGAAGTACGAGGCCCAGGCTTCCAGATATTACAGTACAGTCTAGCAGAGTTGTTACTGTAGGTCATATATTTCATTCTCATACCATATTTTCTCAATCACATCCTGGAGAGAGGGGGCACCAGTTTGATAACCATTGATGTCAATTATAAGTAGCTGCGGAGGTCAGGTAGTGAAATAACAAGCTCTAATGTTGCAAGGCCACAGGAATTCCCAGGAAGAGTATAAAGTATTTTGGAGAACAGGGGATGTCAATTGTAAGAAGGTAAAAAAAGGTATTAATATATTGAGTACATTATTATTTATAACTAATTGCTATAACCTCCCTAGTCAATAAAATGAATAAAAGGATACAAAGCTCCAAGAAGACTAGTGGTAACTGTTACAAAATAATACAAATAATAAAAAAAAAAATAACTAAACATATGCTAAGCAAGAGGAAACCAGGTAAATGTTCATATCAGGGCAAAACCATGTTTTATTTCAGGGGGTGTCCTTTTCATGCAAGGAAAATACTTTGTTTTTGCTTACTGCACAAAGAGGTAGTTTTACCTTTTAAACAGTTTTTTTGGACTAGGACTAGAGATCATCACCTCTGCCGTTTGACACCGTTTGCAACAAATTATATTTGTCTCACCTTTAGTTCACATGGTTTTGCCTAGGTAAAAATTTCCACCAGTTTCCTCTTATTTTCAAACTCTAAATCTATGTATTTATTTTATTTATTAACAAGTTATTATATTGCAAAATCAGATTATATTATTTGAAAATTTGAGCAAACCCAAAACAGACATGAATTATTTAGTTGCTAAATTTATTCTGTAGGCCAGTGGTTCTCACATTTTTGGGGGAGTACCAGTTACCAACTATGGAAACAGGTCAAGTACATGAAGAGTAAATACAAAGAAGTTAAGTACAGTAGAACCTCGATTATCCGTGACTCGATTAACCAGCAATTGGATTATCCATGCTGCTGAGCTCAGCAGACATTCCTGAAAAACGGGGGGCGTGTCCTGGATGCCGAGGAGAATGGAAGCACAGTGAAGGAGCTTCTCCGTTTGCACAGCCATCTACCTGCAATTTGGCCATTACAACAACCCTGGACCCACTCCTAGCACTGCCCTGCACTTGTACTAGCATTCACTGTACTGTATTCAATACTGTTTCAATTATCCGTGCTTTTCGATTATCCAGCCGAAGGGTGCCAGTCATTAGCCCGGATAATCGAGGTTTCACTGTACTACACATGCATAGCAACTCAATTTTTAAAACAATGTACACAAGACGAAAATTACGTAACTATGAATCCGGACCTTAAGTCGTTTAGTAAGCTGCAAGAAGAACCTTTAACTAAGCAATTTACAGAGTGAAGAGGCCATGAAAGGACAAATGGTTTAATGCTATATTATCTTGTCATTTATCATTTCTGTTCTTTGTTCTTTCATTTATTTCCCATAGTCAGTACATTGTCCAAAAAATCAAAGTATATATTCTTGGTTTGTGGACTGTTCATGAAAAAGAGAACCATTGTGCTTCTCAGAGACAGAACTTATCTTATACAGAGGTCTGGGTCCTCCCTCTCCTATTTCTCTGTCACTTCCTCAGATGTTTTGCTCTCTCTGCTGCTGGCACTGCCAGTACACTGAAGCCTAGTGTCAGACGATGCTGTCGCCAGTTCTGGTGGCAGACACCTCTGGCGACAGGGACAAAGCAGGAAGTGGTTCAGAGGAGGAGAAGCAGTTCTTGTCATAGTGCCCCTCCCAAGGCTTTCCCTGAAATCTGCCTGTGGGTTTCAGCTTAATTAAAGCTGCACTACAGATTGGCATCAATGGAAAAAGAGAACGGTTGCTCTCTGTGCTGCTCTCAACGGCACAATTCTCATACAACTTCCTTAATGACAAAGGAGTGAGCAAAGCATTGTTTTGGAGTTCATGGTTCATTCATTATTGATGAGATTATGGGAGTTGTTGTTTGAGCAGTGAGCAGATGATGACACAGGCTTGTTACTTTCAGTTTGGAATACAAAGACAATCATATACAGCAGTGACAATTAAATAACATGTGATGAGAGTACATTATATCACGAAGGGGGGAGGATTGTATTTATAAGAACATGGTTAATCATATCAGTCCAGATTCACACTTACGTAGTTTTCGTCTTACATACGTTATTTTAAGAATTGAGCTACTACGCATGTATAGTAGCTTATTTACGCTATCTACGTACCATTTCTGTACGTAGATTGCGTAAGCGCGGTCTAAAGCATGCTGGGACTCGTAGTTTCACAATACCTGGAGAGCCACAAAGTCTACATATCTAGATTCATACCATCTGGACCAGATACTATGGTATTTATGCATAGCCTTACGTTGTAAGTATACCACATTGAACAGTTCCTCTAGTGATGCACCGAATAGGGCAATCAAAGGGGCAATAGGAGAAAGCATATGTAAGGTGTCTCCATTACATGCCCATACAGCAGACCAAAACCTGCCTCAGACAAGAACCCAGTAAAGCACAACAAAAAATATAAACCACATCACAAGGCACAAACTAACTAGAAAGATAACAGCAAAAAGGTTCAGACCGTCTATCAACATCTCATCCAAACCCATAATCATGCATTTTGGGCGGGTGGCAAAGGAGATCAACTTTAACATAGAAAGTTTAGGAACCACATAACCCTGATGTAACCAGTCTCAGAACCGTATAATAAACTTTATTGATACCTATGAAAACATAGCAGCTAAATATTTAAAATGTAGATACTTTCAGGTGCATACAGGCACCACATCGTTTAAAAGAAACATAGGGCCTGATTCAATTAGCATCACGAGCCACGGTGCGCATTTTCCCGTCTATTACGGTAGCCGATTTTTATACGCATCTCTATGAGGCACGTGTAAAAATAGGAAAAAAATATTCGCACAAACAGCATCACATTGCAAAATACGCGGATGCGATGCTAACTGAATCAGGCCCATAGTGTCCCATTGCCAGCATTCCCCAAGTCTTGAATATAAATATCAGCAAATGCCATTCCAAATGCCCCTGTTTTTAGCACTAAATGAATATTAAACTGAGAATCCACTCTGTAGCCATGCATCAGAGAATATTGGTATCGGGACACACCATAAGTTATAATATGTCACCATGGATGGAAATAAACAGATAAGTCCAACACACAAGCCAAATCAAAATGCTTCTAATGTCCGTATATTAAAGGATCCATACATGCATAATTAGCGTCCATAAAGCTGTCCCTCATTCTAAAAAATAGAAATAAAAGGAAAACAGCCACCTCATGATCAATTAGGAGCCACTACCTTGTCCCTATGAACTGTAACGGCAATGGTTCCTCCGGTAGCAGAAGTCTGTGTGCTGGCTTCATAAGACAGAATACCGGCGTGAGGCCACAATGACCGACGTACGTTTCACTGCCCACTTTTTCAAGGTCTCAGACTTCCTCAGAGGAGCTGAAGAGGATATCACTAAATCTCCTTTGCTTTTACACGTGGTCCCATATTTACCACTTTCCCCAAAATATGTGAGCATTCCTATCCTAGATAAAAGGGTCTACCAATATTTACACGTCTGCAATCCCAGACATCATAATGCAATAAAGTATTGGTAGAATGATTGCCCTTTGACTCTAAATGATGCTTTGTCTACCTCAAGCTTAATCTCCAGTATCTACTCTCTACTTCTTATGCAGCTCAACAATCCCTACCTCATGAGATGCCAGTACGGTGGTTCAGATCTCAGGAGGTAGTTGTTGTACAGCCTTGCAGCACTGAGGATTAGGAACAGGGAATAGGGACTTGGGATAGAGACTTGTAGAGACTGGATAAATATAATGAGAATATTTCTGCGAGGTATCCCCTGGACCTCACAATTTACTTTCCAGTCCTACCTCCTTCATCCAGACCAGCTCTTCCAGTCTCCGCCTACCCCTCTCGTATACCTTCCCTATAGATTTCCATTCTGCTCCTTTCCAATTTTCTTTCATTCTTCTGATTCTTTGAGGCCCCTGTAAAATATATAAAATATGGATCTTATTTAGTAACTCATTTCATACTGTATTTTTTTTGTTTATTTCAAATATATTTGACAAACCAAAGTGTTCTGTTTTAGGACCGACATTTGTCATCATAAACCGTATTCACAGATCCGTTTTTGCGTGGGGTTGCGTGCGTATTTTTAGGAGCGGATTAACTGCGCATGCGTTGTAACTTTTTCCACGCAAATGACGTAGTATTTACGCACGGACTTGTGAATCGCACTTAGGGACATATGTACGGAGGGGTGTGGTTTTTATCCGTATGGTAGAAGTTACGTGAAAGTGGGCGGGGGGAAGCATTTAAATGGGCATTTGAGGGCGGGGTTAGATAAATACACACGTACGTAAGTAACATATGTATGTAAGTACACACGTAGAGTTAAGGGTGCCCTATGGAGGTGGAACGCACATAGTAAATACTGATCTGTAAATCCGGCCCCATGTTTTTAAGAACAACTCTTTTTTGTTTATAACTATCAGGATATTTCCATTGTAAATCATAACGTTTTGTAGGACAGAGTTGAAATGCAGTTCATATAATTTATATATGGTAGCTATATTAAATTAGTAACTGTGTTAGTACATTGGGAATTAATCTATGTACAATTTCAGGTTAATAGTGAAATCAGGATTTACCTGCTAATGTTTAGTTGTGAAATGCCTCACAAAAATGTGCTATTTTAGACAACCTAAACTAACATAGTGTGCCCCGTAGCTCTGATGGGCACATTTTATATTTTTAAGTGTTGGGGTATTTTTTTTTATGATGGGCCCACATCAGCACGTTATCCCTAATCTAACCAGGGCAGGGTCTTAATCTATCCTGCTGAGATTGCAGGGCTTGCACTGGCAAAACACACTCTATAGCATCATTATATCACATTATTCATCAGTGCCTAAAACAATACAGATGTCTGACAATGATCCAATTAAACGAGCAAGTCTTGTGTGTGGCACAGATGTTACCATCTGAAGTTTCTACTTTTTTTTAAATTTCATATCTTGTTCTTCAAATTTCTTTCATTTAATAAGGTTACCTTGTCTCACAATGATCTTTTCATACAATCAATAATAATGTGCAGTGGTTTCTTGATAACGGATGCTAGATGCAACAGTTGAAGTCAAACATCTTCAACTTGTAGATGTTATATGTCCAGAAAATTGGTTAGATTGTTGTCTGGTAATATGAGCAAATTTTAAAAAACAAATTGGTTTAATACGGATTTAAACTATTTTTATTTTATTTAGTATATAGCTTACAAAATAGTAACACAAGCTAGACTATGGGTTCTGACTGGTTCATTTTACTCTACACTAAACCTATGTCATTTGCTTTCATAGTCGAACACAAGGGATACCCCTTATTAGTCACTAAAGCGAAAGGATCATTTGCTGTTATGGCTTAATGCGGGTTTCCTTTTGTAGTGCACTTTACTCAAAAATTTGCAATCCCTACCAATTTTCATTTTTCTGCATTTTCAAATTTGTCCCCCTCCAAAAACTGCATTTGGCATCTTAAAAAAAAATACACATTCTATACAATTTTATTTCAGTATCTAAATGAGCCCCTATTGTGAAAAGGTAAAATACAAGTCCATGGGCCCAAGTCAGTTAGCCGGAATGAGGGGAAAGCTTGTGCTGCACTTTTTCCCGTCATATACGGTATGAAAAATAAGCAAATAAAAATCTCCCCAAAAAATTAGCAGATTTAGTTTTGCACTGCAAATAACGCCGGTGGGAAGCTAATTGAATCAGACCCAACACATGAAAATCTTTGAAAGTCATACAAATGGTTGTAAATTAATTCGATACACGGATTTTAATGCACACTTCTATGAGGTGCACATTAAAATCCTTGATAAAAACTTGTGCACTTACCTTCTCGACCGAAAAAACGCGACCTTCGCAATT
>WWET01002259.1:36685-64370 GCA_011038615.1 Limnodynastes dumerilii
TGTCATACATACATGCCGTATGCACGGCAGTTGTCCCACCCTATGGTTGGAGAGGCTGATGATGCATAATTCAGAATTGTTTGTAGTGTGTTCCAATGCATGAACAGAGCGCACGCACAGTGTACGCATTCTGAATGCACAATTCTGCATCTGGTCCATTGCACCCTATCCTGACTGAAGCAGGGTACACACTATATGTTTTCTTAAGATTATCGTTCCAATAACATGTGATTTGATTATTAAGCATGCCTGATCATTGCAAAGTACTCAACACTGTTTGATCCCATTATTGATTACTTGTAATCTTACCAAATAATGTCACATGTAGTGTGTAGCTTGACAAGTAGAAGACACAAAAGAGAATTGTTTCAATGTACAGTATATGCGTGTCCTCCCTGTGAGTACCAATCTAGACTTCCACAACTCTGGTATTTCCTGTTTGTACAAGTTGGAAAATAAAAGGTAGGCAAGTCCATCTGTGTGACAGGAGGGGTTAGCAGAGGGTAGGGTAAAAGTAAGGGTACATTGCAACAGTAGCCACTTAGTGTGTTAGCTCACGTAAGCAGGGCCCTCAATCCTAGTGTTCTTCCCTCCTCCACCACTCTCCCCTCACCTTGTACCCTCTGGTCCCCCTCTGCTACCCTTTTACCTCATCCCCACCTGGTGGCTCCCACTGCGCTCTATCCCCTCCTCCCTGATCTGCCAAGCTTGACACCTTGCATTTTGCTGTGCTGTCTGTGCTTGCTTCACTATATTGTATTTTTGTGATGCCTGTACTGTATTTAGTTGTATTTTGTACGGCGCTGTGGACACTTTGTGGCGCCTTATAAACAAACAACAATAATAATAACAGGAAACCTACATTTAAACCAGAGCAACAAATGATTTGTGGTTAATGAGAAGTATCTGTCTAATGTCAGGCGTACAATGACAATAATGATGATATTGGTGAATATGATGCCCTCACACACAATAGGAACAGGCTTTCCCTTACACATAAGTGTAAATAAGAAGATAGCCTTTTGCTTGATTTTAACCACCAAAATATGTGACAAATATGCACAATTAGGCCCAATGCAGTGGTTCTCCTGCAGCTTTATAGTGACTCCATACATGTTGATAAATGCTCTGGTAGCATCAGCTGTGACCCTCACACACATTTCCTTAGAACTCCCACAGGATTGACCTCTTTTCACACTCCAGGTTCTCCTCTCCTTCTCTCTCTGTGTTTCCTATCTACTAATTGCTATTGATTAGTGTGAGCCGTTACATTTCCTCATTCCTCACCCCCCTCCTATGTGCTTTATGAGTGCATTACTAAGAGCAGATGCTAATGTAAAGTCGTCCCTTGGATTTTAAGGCTCCTTGAAATACTAGTGGCAAATGATTTATAAAATTTGCTAATATTTTCATCCAGACAATGGTACAAAGCATATTTTCTGTGTTGAGTAATGGCTACTGTGCACAGAATACGGAGTTTGGGATAGATAAACCACAACCTAATGAGCACTTTATGCAAAGCCTTCACAATGCATGTTATAAAAGGGTCAAGAGCTAACTAAAGATTCATGTAAAATCACCAGCTCACCATTTCTGCTGTAACCGATAGTCAGAATTGAGCTACCTACCCGGGGCTGGGGGAACGCTTAGGAAAACGAAAAACTGCCAAGGTATTCTCAGACCAGCTGGAAGCATTTTTCCTGAGCGTCCCTGGTTATAGTGGAGATCTGGTTACCCTAATTAGAAGGGTCACCTATACATGCTATAAATACATGTATGTGAACTAGATTATATAGAAGTTTTGTAGAGGTTGTGGGGGAAGGGTACATGCAAAGCCTTTTTTTTTTAACATTAGTTTCGCTCAAAATTAATCAAAAAATAAATAAAATAAAAATAAAAAAAAAAGCTGTGCTGGCAAAAATTATAGAAAAAAAAGCCAGTAACCAGTTCTAAAAAAACATTCTGAATGCATTTCAAACTTTTCTCATAGTAGATGAGGAAGTATAACCAAAATAACTGGGCATGTGAGTGAGCGGGTGTGGGGGCTGATGTACACTGTGCCTGCTGGAGAATATTAAAAAATTGACTTATTTCCTACACGCTTATTCTTGTACATAAGCATTTTCAGGAACTTAGTGAATGATGAAATATTTGCATTAACCACCATGATCTAGTGTCATCATCATTAATACAACACAGCGAAATTACAGCACTAAACAAACATAGGACAGGATCCAGACTCCCACACAGTTTCCATGCGTGTGGAGTCTGTCTGTCCGACCGAGAGAGTGCCCCCTGTCACTTCCCTCTCTCGTGCGGGATTTATGGCAGCTTACGCTGAAATAAGCCTGTACGACCGCTGATCCGCACAAGTGTGAGAGCCCCCTCTCACACTGTACCATTACCACGCTTCCCCCCGCCCACCTTAGCAGACTGAGGGGAAGCACAGCCCATTTCTTCTGAAATGGCAACGTACGGATCTAAGACGCTGGGTGCACTAGTGTTACCAACAAAACACTAGCGTAACATGTGGAGAGCGCGTGCACCCTCCAGTCAAATCAGGCCACTTATTCACCTTGCATACGTAACTGGCCTGACATCCGTAAGTCTGGATCCGGTCGATAGTCTTACAACTCTGCTGAAATATAGGGTGACATTGACACGGCCATGAACAAGACTTCTCACATATATAAAATGCAGATTAGACAGAGTAGCCAAACCATAAAAAAATAAATAGAGCTGGTGCTTTGGGACCAAACTGACCACATAAATTAATCACATTCATTTAAAAAATAAACTAAATTCAGTCTGTCTAATGCTGCCAAGGTAGAGGGTTGTGTGACACCCTCAAATCAAAGCATACAGACACATATACGTACTGGTGCTAAGACAAACTATACAACTAATAAAAATGATTATTAAATTAATATAAACTAATAAATCGGTTTATTGGCTACATTTTAAGTTTTATAAATTTTTTATTTAAACACTCTAAAATATAAAAAAAAACAACCTGGACGCGTTTATTAATATATTAATATATAGTATTAATATATCCAATCAATGACCATCAAAAAATACACATATTTGTTCCAACATGCAAATAAAGGTAAATCCGTTAGATATTATATGATACACCTTTAGTGTCCATTCTCTATTCCCATATACGTTATTAGATAGTTAAAAATTTAAATATTATCCAGCAGCTACACAATATCTGTGGGATCTGTATGCCACAATAGATGCTTAGAGATGAGCTTTTTAATGTTTTTCTCGCAATAGATGTATTAATAAATAAATATCTTCCAGTTGATGGTTAGATATCACTCCCAATAGTTCTGTTAAATGCAAGGATCCTTAAGTAGTTTATACCCCTTGTAACTGTACGCTTTAATATATTATAGAAGCAGAAGGCAGCCAAACTGACTGACTGGCTGCTCCTAAAAATCATCACACCCAGCTGATAACTATTAAGCGACCCTTATAACTCAGGAGATTCCTTATACATTGACAAATGACTGAATCCATGAAAATAAACTGTATAAAAGGAATATAATAAAGTAGAATAAAATAAAATTATACACTATAGTAATATAAACAAAATTCCCTTTTATGACCTGAAATGCAGTGGAGCTCCTATAGATACTTTGCAAAGGTAAATATTCATGAAGGGTAATGAGCTGAGTAAAGCTGCATTATATGTGACCAATACATAGAACAACGCCTATGCCTTCACTAAGCAGTAGAGCTACTTATGGCACTGCTATTACTCACCCAATTATTATGTGGCTGCTGAAAGTGTAACACAATACACATTATCATATTTAGTTGGTGCTCTGGCTACTTGCCATGGATGGAATCTGAGATGACAACAAAATAATTACTACTTAAAGATGTCATTCTTTTTGGTAGGGGTGCCAAGACATAGGGACAAGCCTACACCTTGACAGGGATCCTTCAACCCATGTGACCATTACCTCTAGCACTTTAGTAGTCTATCATTGTGTTCTTTCAGTGTTTCGTCAAAAGTTATTATGTCATTCAGCTATACGAGTAATGAATGAGTTCATATCTCCCATAACAGTGGAGGGGTGGGAACGCCTGGCGCACTTTGAGGTGTTTCTTTTAAATGAAAAATATAAATTGAGATTACTCCCTAAAGTGTCCTTCATTGTATATCTTATATAATGCTTTATGCCAAATGCCATTCCCAAATACCAATCACCAAATGAGAAAGCCGCTGCTTTCTTCCACAATCTGATTCTAGCTTTTATCTGGGTGCAATTCCCACCCCATTGTGCGTTCTTGTTTTCTCAGACAAGACTCTAGGTAGACAGACTATGTCTATTTACTAGTAGGCTAATGTACTCAAGATGTTGTCATTGATACATGTAATAACAAGCATGACACTGGGCTCATTTTCCATCTTAGAGCACACAAATGCCAACTTGAAAACGACCTATATCATTTTTTTTTTATGTTTGAGAATCATAGTGAGATTGTGACATAACCTATTCTCATAAGATAAGTAATATAAGTAGTGGTAAATTTCATCTCTCAGTCCCCAAATAATGTTTCCAGAAAGAGGCTGTAGGGATATGTTTGGTAGGTGTCTGTGAAGGCACTATCCCGCAAACACTGCAATGTTTCCATTAAAATGCTGAAAAATATATTTAACAACCTTTATTTTCCTCCATTTCAAAGAGTATCCAAAAGCACAGACTTCTGACTTCTTTAGGGGGCCAGAATAAAGCTAATTTTTCCCATTTCTTGACTGCTGTTTTTCTTGAGGGGTAGAGAAAAATGGCTTTCCTAAATTACAATGCTCTGAGAACAGACAAACAAGCCTGTCTTCTTCATTCTATAAGCTATCTGAAAGAAGGCAGTGATTCATGGGATTACAACAAATAATAGTATACTCCAGACACTATCACTCACTATACTATACTGTGTCTGTATCCTTCCATGCATTGTAACCTTACTCTCCAGCAAGGGTGGGATTTTACTCCAAAAACAAATGTAGTAAATAACATCCACCTTCATGCTATCCACTACTCATCCCTCAACCACTCTGTGAAAGTATAACAGTAGGAATGGAGTCCTTTTACAGAGGCGTCTCATTTCTAATAGTCTTGGGCAACCAGCACACTTGCCTCCTTGTCTGTAAAAGGCTTCTGCACACCGTCCAGAACCACTTTATCATACTAAAATTAATACAGTAGAACACTCCATGGATACTTAAACTTTGGTCAGTATCTATAACAAATATCCATACTTATTCCCTACTTATGCATTTGTTGAGAGATTTGGGTACAGATTTACTAAGCTGTGGGTTTTGAAAGAGTAGAGTTTACCCATAGCAACCAATCAGATTCTAGCTGACATTCTCTAGAATGCAATAGTTAAATAAGATCTAGAATCTGATTGGTTGCTATGGGCAAACTCTCCACTCTTTCAAAACCCACAGCTTAGTAAATCTGGATCTTGATTTTAGTAGTGCCTCCTAAAATGTAACTCAACTGTACTTATTGAAAGTACTGGAGACTATGGTGCCTCCATTTACTAACTCAACTTAATGTAATACTGACAGATATGTCATAGGTAAAACTGGTGCCAGTAAGTGTGGAAGAGATCTACTTTGTCATAACTACTAGCTCCGATTTCAGTTTTCACCTTTACTTGCATTGATGGACCCACACTAATATCTTACTAGGCAGATAAAATAAGTCAATATTTTCTTCTTGATCACTCACCATTCCATCCATTCCTGTTGGGGGTTTATTAGGGTCTCAAGGTCTTTGTTACACTTCTGATAAAGATTAAGAAATATTGTTAGATTGGAAGAATTATGGCCTTTTATAAAGAAACTGCTCTTTATTACAGTAAAAATGGTGGGATAAGATAAGAATTACTTAAAAGACTCTGGAAAAGGCTAATTTTAATATTGATCCAAGGGTCTCATATTGCTTGGTATTTAGCAAGGTTATTTTATTTATTAATAGGTGTTTATATAGTGCCATCAGATTACAAAGCCTGCAAGCTTACAGTCTATGGGACATTGGGGACTGATACATAAGGGCAAGTACTATATATCGCACAATGGTGCAGCCAGCTTATTATTTAGGAGTTTTCATATTAACTCCATTGATTAGATAGACCATATATGATTCAGTAGCAAAAGTCCGTACCTTTCCCAGGCTATCAAAGATTTGTCTGAGCTACAGCTTACCCATTATGGGGCTGATCCAAAGGCAAGATTAACCGCTGAAGAGAACCGGAAACCAGACAATACACGTTACAATGTGAGGGGTGCAAATTCATTTATGTTTTTTGAGGGCAGGAATGGCTGTTTTTGTTTATTCCACACAAACATACTGAACTTTATTTTAAAACCAATTTAGGTTGAGCCACAAAACATTGCTTAACTCATTCTCTTTGCAGAATTTAAATTAGGTTCCCCCTATAGTTCAACATGGTTTAAGCCAAGGTGCAGGTTTGCTCCTATTTTTCCTGTTAACTCTGGATCAAGGTCATATAAGTTAAACTTTTGCTAACTGATTATAAGGGTTTACCCAGGAAGTATGGATCCAGTGAAATACAGATTTTAATTATGCAAGTTTATAAATAAAGTCTATATGGTCCTGTTCTCTTGTCTCATGCTTGTTTGGACCCTTATTGGGTGTAGTTTACTCCATGTTACAGTGATCCCTGACAGTAAGTATACAATCCACGGACCCGCCAATTTCAATTAGGATAGCATGGACGGCGCCCCCACCGTACTTTGATCATAGCACTAGTAAACAAAGCTATCCAATCAGGTGGCTTTGTGAAAGACCTGTGTTGAAAAACAACACATGACCTTTCACACTGACACCAGTCCCGTGTGAGACCCTGGAAAAACCTCTCTTTTTTTTTCCCGGGTCTGCATCCCAGATCGTTAGACCCGGGTCGTGAACACGGGTCTAAGCACAACCTTCATAACAGATATGGAAATAAAAGTTTTCTTTTTACAGCTTCAACTAATCACCTGGCCTCACGAAAAATAAAAAGCGTATAGCTATTAGCAACAGTAAATGCTAACAGGCCCAGTTTTATAAGCTGTTGTATTGTAGGAGTCTATAGTAAATCATTACCCTAAAAGTGATCATCAGGATTTACCAGTTCTTTGTGATAGACACAATCCAATCCAGTTATCACAGCAAATAGGTTACAATCAGCACATAGACAAAGAAGTTAGGCTTCTTCTCAGTATCCAGGTGTAGCATACTGTATACAATCCATAGCACCCAGCCATCAAACCTTGGTGTTCCAGACTGATTAAATAGACCAAGTCCCACCCCCTCATTAAGAAGCAGCATCCCCAGGGGATTAACCCCTTCTGACTGTGTGGCTGTTTTGCACTTCTCTGCAGAGGGAATTACAGAGAAAGCTCTCCCTCTTGGATCTGCTTCAGAGCTGCACTTACACCTTTCTTTTTTAGGTGCAAGTGTAGACCTAAGCAATACCATGTTGAACTGCAAGGGCAGAACATTTTAAATGGTAAAATCAGAATTAGAATCAAGAGGTGAAGTTTCTTAGCTCAATTGTATTTCAGGATTGCCGACTTTTAAAAGCTTCCCTCTGGGAGATCCCGGAGGGAAGACATAGATGCATACAGGGGGCGGAGCTTAACGGTGAAATTTATGCAAATCGCACCATTAAGCCCCCACCCCTTAATAAACAATTACCCATTTCGGGGTTTCATGGGGATGGGGGTAGGGCTAGATGATGCAATTTGCGTCATAAAGTCATTCCCTGTCCCTAGCAACACTAGTAAACTAGTGTTGCCAGGCAGGGGGGCAGGACTTGAGGCCGTGGTTTCATGGAAACCACGAGCCTCAAGTTCCTTGCAGGAGATTTTCCGGCTCTCCTGGGATTCCGGGAGTCTCCCAGACATTCTGGGAGAGTCGGCAGCTATGTTGTTTTTTATAGATTAAATATAAAGCTATGCAGTATTTAAGTTCTAAATGCAAAAGTAAAGAATTTTCCCTGCATGCAAAAGAATTAAAATGAATAATCACCCCTTACTTTGCAAAATGGTTTAGCTGAGCTGTACACTGGTACCTGTTTTGCCCTTACTCCCAAACTCTGAATCAGCCCCTATGTAGCCATGTAGAAGGACTGTCTACATGTAAGTATAGACACTTATGGAAAAATCTTAATTTTATTGTCCATTCTACGGTCACATTTGTTGTCAAAATATTGTAGCTGTATTTCACAGCCTTGGTAAAACTGTGCCACCAGGGCCAGCATCAGGGAAGGGAGGTGGCAGATGGATTATTGTCCCAGGCCCAGAGCTGATGGGGGCCGGCTTCGTAGCAGGCCAATGTTAAAGCAGATCCGCTGCGCCCCACCCCTACGTGACATCACATAGGGGCGGGGCCTGTGGCTGTGTACCGGATTTCGCTTTTTTGACGGCAGCCCTATGTGCCATTATGCCATCCAGTCCTGCACCTTTGCCAATCCAATAAAGTAAAAAGTTTACCAGGTACTCGACCAGGGCCGTAGCTAGGGGTGGTCGCCCAGGGCGCAAAGCTTAAGGGGTCACCAGTAAATTAATAACTATTCAGGCTTTATAAAATGTCTATAGTATAGTGTATGACAAGAAATATTTTAAATCTGACATCATTCATCAGTTTACTCCTTGTATATTTTTAAAATGTGTATTAGGGCTGTGTGATTTAAATACAAATAGGGCCATTTAATGCTTGTAAATGTCCTCCATCTTACATTTACACCAGTATCTGAGCTGGTGCAAGCGTTTAGAAACACTAAAATGCCCGCTTTCTCAGTTATATATCGTGGAACACCCCATTGCACTGGCGCAGAGCATATGGAAGCGCACACAAGCGGATGGGTAGCCATGCATGTGACTTCCTGTACTCGCTCCCTATCTGCACAGTGCTGAATTCTGCTACGCTTCCACCTAAAAAATTGGCGCAAACGCAGGTCTGGATCAGCTCCAGCGTTCACACTGGCCACCCTGACATTCACACTGGCCACCCTGACATTCAGGCCACCCTGACATTCACACTGGCCACCCTGACATTCACGCCTTCATCAGTGGTATCTTTCTTTTTGCTTCATGGGACATTTCAGTCCCATGGTGTGATACTAATATATTTGTGTCACTGAGGGTGGCCGAGGTAGGGATGAAAATCAAAGTAGCACTATGTCAGTTGGTTTATAGATTTTAAATTATAGTAATAGACACTATGAACTGTATCCTCACCTAAGAGTGAGTTAGAAACAGACAGAACCGCACCTAACTCACTGGTGCAGCCCCTGACCTGCCCCCCCCCCCCGTTTTTAGGTACTTTATGTCACTTAAGAGTGCCATAGGGATACCTTATCTTACCGTGCGGTTTCCTTCTTAAGAAGGAAACTACACACGGACAATGCCTCTCCCTCACTAATCTAAATCCCTTCCCCCTCCCTCTACTCTCTAAACACTCCCCGAGGTTGCGTCAGGCCACCTTTTTCTAACTAAACTACTCCGTGCGGTCTTTAAACTATGTAGATTGCATAAATGACCTATGTCGCAAATCTCCGCACTTAAGAAGCAGAAGCTTCTTAGGTGTGAATACGGGCCAGGGATCCACAGTCAATCCAAACTGGCAGAGAAGTCTCATCACTTCAGATTGTACTTTTTTTTATAGGATAGAGAGCAAAGGAGTCACATTTTCTCACATGTAAACACTGAAACATCTTCTGCGTAGGAATCACATATTTTATAATCACATTTACATATATTATTATAAGTTTATTTTTTGGCCCTATGGAGTATGTTTAGAATAATTCTTATCATTTTGATTTAGATTCTCTGGCCACACCACACCCAATGCATTCTATATTATTCTTCATTTCTATAGGGAATCCCCACATCACCCACATCAATGAAATTGATTCCAATGGGGAATTTGGAGCCACTGGAGCATCAGGTTATCAGACACCAAATAAATCACATTTCTGTCATTGTACAAGCAAAAACTTTAACCATCTATTCCTTTTACCTGCAAATGTGTATTGGATTACACAAACATTCATGAGCAATTTGTCACTTGTACCTAGTTATCAGCGTATTGCTATACTGAATGATGACTTACAGATGGGTCCTAAGGTCCAGTCGCTCTGAACGTAGAGCCAGCAGGGATCCAATAGTAGATTTCCACTATATTCACACGTCCGTGCAAGCACTTTACAAAAGACTGCCATCACTTGCACAGACTTCTAACAGTTCAACCCTACATTAACATGTCCAATCAATACTTACCTAAAATGGCCATGGATCGGAAGTGTGTTATCCTTGGCGGCCAGAATCGCTGCCTACACGGTAACTTGTAATACTAAATGTGAGCACAACCCACCCCCTACAAAGGCCGTCTTAAACTGGAAGCCGCAAGCAATCCATTTATGGTGCTTGGGGTGTGTGGATGTGCCAATCCACTCGGAAAACTCCCCTGCTTTTGGAATTCTGGATTCTGAGGCCTTGGTTCTGAGCGTGAAAATAATAGAGGAAACCTACACTTGGGCAAAACCATGTTGATTTCAAGGGAAGTCAAATCTCATCTGTTGCAAACAGTATTATAGTTGAAAGATGATGTTTTCCAAGTCTAAATAACAGTTTAAAAGGAAAGCTGATCAGTATCTGTGTGCAATAAGCAAATTATTCTTCCTGCATGCATGCATAGAACAAAATAATTTGACTCCCCCTGAAATTAAAATGGTTTTGCCCAAGTGTAACTTTCCTCTTTATTTTCAAACTCTATCTGGTCCTATGTCCTTAGCACACAAAATGGTTGCCTCAAAAAAAAAAAAAAGAGAAAAAAAATCACATTAATGGCCTTAAAACTGGAATATATGGCATGTCTGTTATAAAATACAAAAATACTCTAATCAGGCACATATTAAGTCATAGCATATGTTTTACATTAAAAGCACATGGTATGTGTGAGCTTCTGGTAGGTCCAACAAAGGAATTAAGAGTTCCTACAATGTTCTCAGGGGCCCCATGTGCTTAAAGTGAAACTAAAGACGCCAAATTGACAGATAACTATTTACAGTGGTACAAACATTAAATAGAGGCATAGACCTGAAGGGAAGATAATACTGGGACCTGACTGTTAATAGCATTCGTGTTTTCTTTGTATGTTACCATCCTTTGTGCTTACTAGATGGTATAAATACAAGTCAGGGATATGGGAAAGTGGCCATGGGAGGGAGGGATATGGAACTGTGTCTCCTCTGGCTCAGCTCCTGATCTGCTGATTAACTCCTCAAGTATGCCAGGAATCCCTGCACTGGAACAATGCGCCTCCCAGCAGCAGGACAAACCCACGTGGAGAGAGCCACAAAGGGGCCAAGAGTGGGAGGATGTGGATCTCCCTCCCTGCCATCCCCTCCAAACACACCCCGCCGCACACCCCGATACCCCTTGCTCGCGGGCACAGCCGGGCACTGGCACAGGCGTGTGAGGCAGCGATGCTGCAACAGGCGTGGCCGCCCTCTTCCAGCACGATCACCCGCTCTTGGGACCGGCCGTGAGGTGTGGGCAGGACTTAGTGTAGCCAGACCCAGCCTTTTTCTTTTTTGTTAATGAAAGTTCCAGGAACATTGTCTTCCTGCCTTTCCAGTTGATCCAATAGCGACAACAGCCCCGATTTGACCCTTACTACCAGGCCACTGACGGCTAGGGCAGAGCCCCACACACACACACACACACACAGTAGACGCTGCTGGCCGGGCTGGCACAGGACAATACAGGGCATCTGAGAGGTGCTGCCACCGCACAGAATGATCTTTTCCAGTGTGCCCATGAGGATACCCACCGGAAAGCTGGTGAGCACTTGGTGTCTGTACTGCTCTGGGGGGCATTGTTGGCATGTGGTACAACGACAGCACGGGGTGTTACTATAGGAATGGCAAAGCTTGCTCGGGTGTTACAATAGGAATAGTACTGGTGGATGGGGTGTTACAATAGGAATAGTACTGGTGGATGAGGTGTAACTATAAGAATAGCGCTGGTGTGTGGGGTGTAACTACAACAATAGCGCTGGTGGATGGGGTGTAACTATAACATTAGCACCGGTGGATGGGGTGTTACTATAGGAATAGCGCTGGTGGATGGGGTGTTACTATGGGACTAGCACTGGTGGATGCCGTGTTACTATAAGAATAGCACTGGTGGATGGGATGTTACTATAGGAATAGCACTGGTGGATGGGTGTTGGTGGATGGGGTGTTACTATAAGAATAGTACTGGTGGATTGGGTGTTACTATAGGAATAGCGCTGGTGGATGGGGTGTTACTATAAGAAAAACACTGGTGGATGGGGTGTGACTATAGGAATGGCAGAGCTTTCCGGGTAATGTTATTATAACTTATAATTTATAAGTATAGCACTGGTGGATGAGGTGTTGGTAAGGATGCAGCAATGTGTAGACAGTGAATAAGCTGGTTAGTATGTAGTTACATTCCCAGGATGTCTGGACACACACATACCTGGGCACATAGACAAGTGGTCAGTGGGTTTACAGGTGCCCATAATCCCACTAGGAATACCTAGGAATTAGTTATGGTTATTGCCTTATTTTTGTACAGCTCTACCTTTCTGTAGTATATTTTCTGTTATTGTTTTCTATTTACTTCACTATTGTAAATATTTGTGGCATGGATCTACATTATTCTAACTATGTGGTTTTTCAGTTGTGAATCTGGTAGTATGAGATTAGTAAAGTATATTGATACAAATCTAACCATGAAAAATATTACATGCTGAATGATGGCTTATTCTAGAGCAGTGGTTCTTAACCTTTTTCGGGGATTACCAGTTGCCCAATATGGAATCAGGTCAAGCACTACTTTGCAGATCACGTTGAAATCTTCCAATATAACGCGACAATTATTATTGATCCAACACATCTTACTTAAGCCAATATAACGGTCAAAATAATATTACGTCTTCTAGATTGTAATTACACATACATTTCAGTCCTACAACTATTAATTAATATATATTCATACACGTATATATTTTTTATTATCCATTTTGGATGCTATTTTTGCTGGTAAATGACCCACTGTAACATGCATGTGATATAAACTGGGGATAAGGTTTCAATAATATTTTTCCCATACTATATCCAACTCATGAAAAATTGTATCAAAATAAAGTTGGCCATACACTGATCATTTTCCAATCAGCAAACAATCTGAGAGGTTGAAACATGACTTGATCTTGACATGATTCCACACACTGACAGACTTGGCTTTTGTTGGCTATTTAATAACAGGTGCATGCATTATATATTATATTTCGGAAGCTTGAGAGTTAAATAAAATAAAAATGAAATATTAGAAGTGGTTTGAATGAAACAGTTTGCTGTCATGGGAAGGTCTATCAATAGAGCAAGCAGCAAAAGGAATAAGAATAAACTCTTTTATAATGAATATTAGTTGTCATGCCTTCATTTCCACAGACAGTAATTGGTCAGTACCAACTAGCGGGCAATGGATCGGACCCAGATTTAAGAAACATTGGTTTTTTCTGTACTTGTGCGCTTGAGGCTTCTGGAACAGATTTGGATCCTCAGCCTTTCCAATGGTAGGGTGAGACAAGGTGCCATGTATAGAGTGTACATGTGGTGAGGGGGGGTGTATTCAATCATATAGTAAAGGCATGGTTAAGCCCTTAAGTACAATTCTCATTTATGCACTGTCCCCATGGGTCCTGGGTTAGGAAGTCCCGTATGTGCGAGGGAAGGGGTATCTTTCACTTACGAAACTTAGGATCACATAGCATACGGGATTGCAGACTGCAGCAGCAGTGTTCAGGATCTGACCAATAGATCTCCCTGGCTTATTGCCAAAGCCAAAATAAAAAAAAAACATTTTAAGTCAAGCTCTAACCCAGGAAATTCCTGGTGCAAGGTCTGCCCTGACAATGTAGGGGCAGCTCTCGGGGAGGGATTTGTGTACTATTGCCATAGCAACAGTACACAAGTCCCTCCAATTACTTTTGTTTAGGGGAGACCCGGGTTGCAAAACCCGGGCTGTGCCTTTCACATTACACCCCTAAAATCTCTTATTTCCCAGGTCTAATTCCCGGGTCATTAGACCTGGGTCCATGCAGATGGGACCTTTCACATTACCACCACTGGGTTTCAGCCGAGACCTTTTTAGTGGTGATGTGAAAGGGGTTTAAGTAGGCATTAAGCAGCAAATGCACGCCAGGTTATACAGGTGTTGTTCACTTGTTCATGTTTGAAGCTCACTCTACAATAAGAGGGGGAGAAAGACAAATAGATATGTCACTTGATTGCTGTAAAGTAGATAAGACATTGAACAATAATACCAACTACGTTGGTATTAAGTTAAACTGTAGCAAGTATGCCTTTACTTCATCTAGAAAAAATACAAGAAATCCATGTAATGGACTGCTGCTACTAATTAGGGGTTTACTTGTAGAAGACGAGTGTTATTTATCATTGGTGGTGAGGGGTTGTTTGGATTTGGCTGTTTGACTGTGTTTCTCACGTTACTAAAGCTTGTGAAACACTGTGTGATGAGAGACGTTCACATTAGTTGACATGGAAATTTGTGATGTTTAACTTCTAGTACAGAACAACATAGAATCCAAGGGGATCACGTGAGTTCTGAGAATTACACGGGTTTGCAGAGAAGGGAGCATTGCACTGCAAACATAGATATGTGTCTACTACTGCAGTCGTTCTGCCTCCATGATGTATAACAAGAGTCCTTAACACTTTGCTTCCTCCTTGCATCTGACTTTGCCTTTTTTGTTGTTTATTTATTGTTGCACCAAAGCTATTAGTGTCTTTGTGAATTACAGCAAAATTAATGTCTTAGAAAATCATCTCCAAAATTAAACCAAATGAAGGGACTCTTAAATATTTATTCTTGTAGACAGAAAGACTTAAATATAATAAAAGTTAAATTCACTGTTTATAAAACTGACGTGTAGTGGAAAGCAAATCAAACAAATCACAGAAAATGAAGATTAGGGGCGTGCGTAAAGGATTTGTGGTTGTCAGGAGAGGGGGGAAAGTAAATAGCTTGAAAGCCCTGAGAAAATACATAAATAGAACAGTCTGTTCTAGAACAATGAATGAATCCTGTTACATTTATATCTTGAATGGCATTAACTGCGCACCCTAAATATATATCTGTCACTTCCTTGTATTAGTCAACATGATGTGGCCATAATCGAGAACACTGGAGTTGAAGCTATGACGCAAGACTGACTATGGATCTGATGCTCACATAGTTTCACATTTGTGTTATAGGTAGAGTTAGATTCTATTTACATCAGCAAATCTCCTGAATACCAGTCTCTTAATACAATTTGTTCTCATTGTTTGCTTAACCCGGTGTTTTCAAGTCAGAGCTGTGTTCAATGTAGAATCTTTCTGAATTGAAGTAAGTAAAAAACCTAGGACCTTATTCAGAGATTGAAAATAAAAGAGTAAAGTTACTCCTGGGCTAAACCATGTTGATTGCAGGGGAGTCATATTTCATCTGCTGCAAACAGTACTAGTATTGAGAGGTGATATTTCCCAGCCCAAGTATAAATAACAGTGTAATAGTAAAGCTGGTCAGTATCTGTGTTCAGTAAGCAATTCAAAGTTGTATTCCTGCATGCAAAGAATACAATTAACTTGACTCCCCCCAAACAACATGGTTTTGCCCAGGAGTGACTTTAAATTCTTATTTTAAGAAGATTCTTAAGTGTGAATCAAGTCCTTAATTTCAAGCTCATTCTTAAATCTGAATGAGGTTCATTGTGGCTGAAAATATTCCTAAAAGGAGCCGACTAATGTTTCTTAATGTCATAAGAAATCTTCTAATACAATGTTCTACCATTAAACTACGGTTAGTTTTCAGTCAAACAGGAACATGGCCTAAAACCATAAGATTAACATTTAAGCAGAATGCTTTTAACAGGAAAAGCGTGTTTTTATTATTAATTATTATTATTATTATATAGAATTTTGTTTTATATAAACTCATAGACCATAATTAAACATAGTCACTTCTTAACCCTACCGTATTTGGTGAATTTTAACCTATTTATTAAAGTATGTCTTATTTTAAATAGACTGAACACACGTGGTCCATTCCTTATTCTGATTGGTCATTTGATACTATTTCCCCTTCTGATTCACAAAATTATATCTTGAGCCTGTCAAGCAGTATACAGAAGACTACACATATCAGTGTTGTGTGCCAAGGTTGCTATAAATATTACTGTACTTTTATCATACTTGAGAAACGGTGTCAATAATCACTTGGTCGGGTACATCAAACATGCTTGTTCTACCCGAGCATCCAATAAGCCATATTTTTGGACTCTTGGCGTCCGTTGCCTGTGGATCAGACAGATTATTTTGCTGTGTATAACTGGGTTAGGGCCAATTATTCTGTTGCGAGAGAAAGAATGTATATTGACTCAGAGAGAACACCCACGTGTACAGTCAAGAGTCATTCCTCTTATGTCTGGATGGGTTAGTCTTGGCTTCAGCCCATAAGTGCATTCTTCAATGATGATTACAGACAATATCTACCTCAATAGTCTTATTTACTCAAAAAATAGTTTTATCTGTTTAAAATGGACTGGTTGGAGACCTCATTGCAGAAGGAGACGAAAGGTGAGAAGTTCTTCCAAATATGGGAGGGCTTCATCAATATTGGGCTGGATCTAGACTTAAGAAGGAGCTTGTAACCCCAGGGTTAGAATCAGGCTGCAGGGAAGGGAGGGTTTGGGTCAGGCTGCGGCAGAGGGAGGGTTAGAGTCAGGCTGCGGGGAAGGGAGGGTTTGGGTCAGGCTGCGGGAGATGGTGAGTTAGGGTCAGGCTGCGGGGAAGGGAGGGTTTGGGTCAGGCTGTGGCAGAGGGAGGGTTAGGGTTAGGCTGTGGGAGAGGGAGAATTAGGGTCAGGCTGCGGGAGATGATGGGTTAGGGTCAGGCTGCGGGAGATGGTGGGTTAGGGTCAGGCTGCGGGGAAGTGAGGGTTAGGGTTAGAATTAGGGGAAGGGTTGGGGTAGTTTTCAGGCTTACCTTTCGGAGCACCATGTTCAGTGCTCCATGGATCGATTGCTATGCCTCATCGAGGCATAAGCAATCGAAATCCCAGCCAGTTCAAAACTGGCTGGTAGGAAACGGCCCTATCGAAATAGGGCTGTTTCTTCCGGGGACCCACACCCAATGGAAACCATTTTCCTTTTGCTTGGAGAGTGACATGATAGACACCTGTGAAGACATCACTTCTTTATAGTGTATTGTGCAGGTTTATAGGAGGAGAGGAAGTTTCTATACAGAAAAAATATCTAGAGCATAATGGAAATTTACTTTCATTTCACTCATTAAAAAGCAGCATGTTATGAATACTCCGGGCTTACCCCAAAGGAACCGGAGTGATCCAGGAGGAATACTCCGGGTTTACCTGTTTGGAACCGGAGTGATTCCTAAGAAGATCCCACAGAGGTGAAACGAACAAACTTCCGTGGTCCGGAGTCTTACCAACCAGGTGGTTTTCACCAGAGCCCCTAATGGTGGGGATGGACTGCGCGGCCCCTGGCGGCGTGGTCGTCCCCCGTTGAGCTTGGACTCGTCGGAAAAGGAAGTACAGACACCCCACAGTGAACCGTCAGAGGACAAGAACAACGACTAAGAAGGAGCAGGACCGGTAGGTAGGTACCTACCGGAGACTAACAGACAAAAAACAAGAAACAAGGTACTGAGGACAGAAGTGGATCACGGGACAAGACTAAACGGACGGGGGCTAACTCACAGCAGGCACACAGAGTCTCCGAGGAGATACAAGCACAAGCGACCAGGTAAGTATAGGATAACGGGGCAGGTAAGTACACGATAAGGAGGAAGAATAAGGAAAGAGAAATACACTAGGAACTGGGTAGGCAAGGTACAATGGCAGGGCAAGAGGGCTAGCAACAATCAGAATCACTAGGCAAGCACAGAGGCAAGGCACTAGGCACACAAGAGTAGCAGGTCACAGTTCTGAACAGGCAGAGTCTATAACCGGCGAGGGAATGAGGAGAGAGCAGGTTTAAATATCCTCTGTTGGGAAATGATAGGCTGAGCTGCAGTACTGTGAGTGGCCAGGAGCTGGGGGGCGCGGGAGCGCTTTGTTTATAAAAAACACGTGGGTAGCGCGCGCCTGCTGAGAGATGCGGCGGCGCGCGTGCACAGAGGAAGCCTGCAACCCACGTGTAGCAGGGATCCCGGACAGCGCGTCAGAAGGACGGGGACGGAGCTCCAGCTGAAGGTAAGATGCAGACAGACAGGGGGGCTGGCGGCACTTAACACAGCACTTGTAATTTCCATCTGGCTCTCTGGATCATTATACATTTTAGCATCATCTCTACTTAAAGCTGATTAATTGCTAAGCTGCTGTTATTTTTTTATATTTACATTACGCATGGATGATTTTGAGGTGGCTGAACGCTCTGGGTGTGTTCCACCATCTTGTTACTCTTTTATCTGCCAGGCAGTCATTATGTGCTCTGTGTGACTGAACGATCTATACAGTGTGACGGCCCTCTGACAGCCCAGTAAAGTGGATCAGGAGCAGCTGAACTTAAACTGACTGAAATTAGTTTTTACAATTTATTCACGATATCTTATTTTGCTGGTAATTCTCCGAATGTGCTCCCTATGTAGTGTTAGAAAGTATCACTGCACGGTGACCACTCTAAATATATGAATGCAGTGTTTAAAGTTTTATCCTACAGCAAGGGTTCTCAACCAGTGGCGCGTGAGCCTGCTGTCTGGTGGCGCGTGAAGCCTGCTGTCTGGTGGCGCGTGAAGCCTGCTGTCTGGTGGTGGCGCGTGAAGCCTGCTGTCTGGTGGCGCGTGAAGCCTGCTGTCTGGTGGTTCACAGCAAAACTAGGCAGGTTTATAAAGAGTTACAGCATCCAGAAGTATTTGTATTTTAGCCAGGAAAGGGTACCAGATATCAGAGAATATATTTAATAAAATATGTTGAGGACATACTTTCATCCGACACCCGATTTATGTGCTGAAGTTGGGCGCCCGGACAGAAGTGCGTGTGAAGTTACACAGCGGACCACCTATCATACAGAGCTCACCTTTCCGACTGGGCAGGATTTCCCCTTCAGTCGCCAGGAGGGATTATACAGCGTGGGCTTGTTTTAAGCCTTACCGGCGGATCATCGCTCGTACAGACCGCTGATCCATACAACACCCTTAAGGCTTCCTCGTGGCAGTGTAACTAACCTAAAGTCCACACGAGAGAGGGGAGTGATGGGAGTTCACCTATCTCTACCGTATAGACTGACAGACCTCCGTGCCTGCAGAAACCGCTCGGAGGTCTGAATCCGGCCCTTAATGGCATATGTAAAAAATGTGATAAAGCTATATGGGGAGTGAGTATGTATCTGCATGATCAAGTCACACGTGTAACTTTACAAGAGGGAGGGAACATAGGGAACTAAGAAAATGTGGAAAAGGACTAAGGAATCTGATGCTAATTGCAGGTCCATAGTGAGGGTGGAATGTGGGTGAAGAAAGGAATAAAGGAGAGAGCAATGATAGAATGGGATTGGTCAGTGGTGCTTGATGTGATTCCATAGTGAGTTACTGGTACACACCAATAAGGTTGAGGACATCTGTTCTACAGCATAATACAAAGTTGCAACAAAAATGTAGTCAGATCAACGCCTATGTTCCAACTACTGCCGCTGATCTCAAACACCAATAACATACATAATACATCAAACCTTTATTTGTCTGAGAATAGTGTGACAGATAAATTGAACTCTTATACAACAGTACATAAAAAAAAAAACAGCATACATTAATCCAATCCAATAAGGTGCAGATAAACCCAGTACCGCGCCCAGAAATGCAGAATTCCTTATAGCAGTTAGTCTAAAATGGTGTGGAAAATACTGTTATCCAACACTAAAGCCGTACAACAGAGCGACTATTATCACAGGAGGAAGTATCCCATAAACAGGGCGATTTTTATCCATTTGTGAAAAATGTCCTCTATCTGCCATCTATCCCCGCTGCCATAAGCCACTTCATATGAGTAGGACTAGGGGAAGTATCGCTGCGGAGTTGTGTTGCAGCGCAAATTTAATGTGGTGGGAACTGTCCGGAGTTCCGGCCCTTGGCAAGATTGGGAAACTGTGGCCTTGAGATGGAGCCACGTCCAAATATTTCAAATGCCCACACACCGCACTATATTGTTTCCTTGTGGATGATGTATTCTAGGAAAGCAAAAGATAAAGGTCCGGATTCACAGTTACGCACGCGTATTAGCTTATATCTGCTATCTACGTACCAATTCTGTACGTAGATTGCGTAAGCGCGGTCCTTAGACTGCGCTTACGCAATCTATATACAGAAATGGTACGTAGATAGCGTAAATAATCTCAGTTACGCAATCTACGTACATAGAAACATAGAAAGTGATGGCAGATAAGAGCCACATGGCCTATCTAGTCTGCCCATTTGTTTATTCAAAACTATACTGACCCTAGACCCTATTTACCCTCAATTTAGCTTATCTTTATATTTATCCCAAGCATGTTTAAATTGTTCTACTGTATTGGCCTCAACCACCTCAGATGGGAGAATATTCCACTTATCTATCACCCTTTCAGTGAAGTAATTTTTCCGCACATTTCCTCTGAATCTACCACCCTCCAGTTTGTATCCATGCCCTCGTGTTCTATTACACCTTTTCTTTTGAAAAATTGTACCCTCCTCTAGCTGGTCACAACCCTTGATGTATTTGAAAGCTGCTACATGTCCCCCCTCTCCCTTCTCTGCTCCAAGCTATACATGTTTATTTCCTCTAGCCTTCCTTGGTATGATTTGTTACACAGGCCATGGACCATTTTAGTTGCAGTTATGGTACGTAGATAGCGTAAAATAAGCTACTACACATGCGTAGTAGTTCAATTCTTAAAACAACGCACGCAAGACGAAAACTACATAACTGTGAATCCGGACCCAAAGACATGTCTGCTAAACTGAAATAATGGCCATGAAGTTCATAGCTGGAGGACACGCAACATACATTTTACAGGAAAAGGATATAAAAGAGTGAAACTGAATACTTGCTATATATTAAGCAACAATAGCATTGAAGTGCAGTCTGGAGCAGACAGTTATGCAGTGTCAGTTTATTGCCTGATCTATGCCTTGATCATCTAGAAGTTCCTCTATTATAAAGTCCTTGCACGACCTCAGTACAACATACAGATTGTTATCACATTGCAAAAGGATCTAACGTCACACACAAGCCTCTAAGCAGGCCACTGAACTGCTGTGAATCAAGCAAAAGGTGCCATACTTTGTGGATTCATATAATCAGTGCTTGTTTATGTACACCGGCATTACCCCAGCTTGTCATTGTAAACTCCAGGTAGTATGTCAGTATTCTCATTGCGTTATCATAGATCGTTTTGTTTAAGTTAATTTGTTAACTTGAGTTGTTAGGGCTATTTTAGTTGTTCTTGACTAAATAATGAAATATAAATTATATATATATGACCGGATTCACAGATTCCGTATTCCATATTTACTACGTGTGCGTTTCTATGCACGTAGCAAGACAACACCCATGACCCTTCCCTCGACCGGACGTGTTTTCGGTGACTTCCGCCTCCATAGAGCACCCTTAAGTCTGTGTGTGTACTTACGCGCATATGTTACTTATGTACGTGCGTGCGTATTTAACCGCATCCTCAAATGCCCATTTAAATGCTTCCCCCGCCCACTTTCACGTAACTTCTACCGACAGGATAAAAACCACGCCCCTCCGTACGTACGTTCTAAGGTGCAATTCACAAGTCCATGCCGAAAGTACTTACGTGCGTAAATACTACGTTACGTGTGTGGAAAATTTTACTACGCATGTGCAGTTTATCCGCTCCTAAAAATACGCACGCAATCCCACGCAAAAACGGATCCGTGAATACGATCCATAGTGTTTTATTTTCTGCTACATACATGAATTGTACATTTGGCAATGGCTGGCAGTCTTGTCATCATATTAGGCTTAGGCCTCCTGGACATGTCCGGAAGACATAGTAAAGGAACTGGCTATACTTTATTTCTGTTCCAGTGCTTCAGGAGTTACAGATGTTTTAGTAAAGATGAAATAAAAATTGATGACTTTTCTCTGACAAATGCTCATTACTCTGGAGGCCTATGGTTGGGATTGGTCTGTGCTTGTAGAGCTCGTCATTTGGGTTCAAAATGGCTGAATGTGTGTGATGCACTGATACGTATCCTGTGGCGAGAGTGCAGCCAAATCCTATACATAGATAAGTAAAGCGTTTACTATAGAGTTAAGGAAGATTTATATATATTTCAATGAAGTGCCTAAACTTTTCCTTGTATTTCTTTCCAGCAGACCTATGTTTCATCAGCACAGCACATGGCTCCGCCCAGCCCTAGCAATAGCAGCGGTGGTGGAGAAGGAGGAGGTGGTGGAGGTGGTGAACAACTGAGCAAAACAAACCTGTATATCAGAGGACTTCACCCCAGCACCACGGACCAAGACCTGGTGAAGCTGTGCCAGCCGTAAGACGCATTCATTCTGTTACTGTGCGGTGTACATGGAAAGTTAGGATATATAGCTACAACCTAAGAGTCCACAGTAAACAAATTCCAGCCCACAGAAACGAAGTTACTTTTGCAATTCTCTAGGTGCTAACTTATAATGCAGGCACCTGTACATAGAGCCTATGTGTGTATAGAGCATATGTATAATATGTATAAGAATGATCATTTTAATAGGAATGTGTACCGGCTCCTCCCAACAAGCCTCATATTGGTGGCTGAACTGTCATGATGTGGGTGAATCAGTGGGAATGAGCTGCTCTTTTATACAACGTATGAATCAGAGACGGAACTAGTGAGTTGTGGGCCCAGTTGCAAAAAAAATATGCTTTGTCCCCGATGATATCCCAGGTAATCCAGTGGTGCAGTGACGACGGCTGTAGGCCCTTGTATCAGCATGGGTCCCGGTGCCGCTGCACCTATTGCACCAATGGTAATTCCGCCCCTGGTATAATGTTAAGCCACACCCACCCTATATAGAAACGCCCACTTGGCTTTCCAGCAGTGTGTCTTATTGCCGTATTCTCACCTTAACTGGTTTAATTGAGTCCTAATTTGTTTTCCTCTAACACCGATGATCATGCAGTGTAGTTGTGATTATTTAATAGCTTCCTGAGAAGTGTATAAAAAATTGGGCGTTTTTTACATCCTTATTTCATAGATGGGTTTTGCATTAATAACAAACTGGTTTATAATACAGAGTTTTAAACCAGTTATATGCAAATCAGATTCTTTCACTCAGTCTCTGACACATCAAGGTGCTAAGGGGGCACATGTAAGTAACTGTAATATACAAAGTCTGGCACTTTCAGTAAATATAGCTTTTGAGTGCTTAATAGACGATGCGTGTAGTGTAATGTGACGTGTTAAAAGGACCTGCCCTGTCTCCCATTTACCCTTTATTGTTAATATTCATACATTTTATCAGGGCTGTAACTAGTGGTGTGCGATAGGGGTGGATAAAGAGGGGTGTCAGTAAGTTCATTATTAAGGTTAAGCTGGTTATTAATTCAAGGAAAGTGGCGGCATTTTTGCGCCTGGCGCTAGAATATCTTGCTATGGCTCTGCCTTTTATCGACTAATAAATACAGCTTGTTTGCAAAAGCATTTGTCTAACTGCTCATAGTGATTATAGTGACCTCCCAAGCATCCCATCCAGACAGTCATCAGGGTTAGGCGATATTTAAAATGAAAACCATATGAAACGCCCCTCTTTGATTAGTGACATCGCTTTGCGCCTTGGTTTTACCTCTTGGAAACGGACAGCATGGTCCGGATTCACAGTTACCTAGTTTTCGTGTTACATACGTTGTTTTAAGAACTGAGCTACTACACATGCGTATCTACGTACCATTTCTGTACGGTCTAAAGACCGTGCTTAAGCAATCTACGTACAGAAATGGTACATAAATAGCGTAAATAAGCTACCACGCATGGGTAGTAGCTCAGTTCTTAAAACAATGTACGCGAGACGAAACCTACGTCACTGTACTAACGCTCAGCGCTACATCGTGGGACTCCCCCCTGCCCCATCGGCGCCGATCGTCTTTTTAGATGATCTTACGCTGCTGCCCGGGCAGCGTAGTTCAGGATCTGGGCCTATGTCTCTAACAAGTTTGTCTCCTGATAATCCTGTTAGTCTCAGGTTGTTGTTTCAGCAGTAGCCCATGTGTAAACGGTGTTCCTAGAAGTGACTGCTCTTGTAGTCAAGCTGCGTTTTTGCATATTGTCACCAGGGAGTGTCTTAAAAATGTCCCTTCTGATTAATCCTTCTGATTGTTTTGTTTACCTGGCAGGTTCAGTAGAAACATTCGGTGGTGCGTGTATAACAGCTGACATATATAAGCGACAATAATTACCCATAAAAATAATGCTGCTGACAGTTGTTACGAGGTATAGATATAATTTGCATGTGTTATTGGATTGTGACCTGTGGCTCAGAAAGGGGCTTCTGTCTGGAACACATTTGTCAGTGGCACACAGCTAGTTGTGGATTATGCTAGAGGGCTTTTCTTTGTTATGGGGTTTTGGACCTGATTCAGAGATAAGAAAGCTGTAAGAAGATATGGATATGTATGTATCCGCACCTATCTAATAGCTCCCTCACACTCCGCCTCCCCCTTAGGTAATGAGCCGAGGGCTTCCCTAACTTCCTGTTCATATTTTCCTATGTAAGAAGGAACGTTTTTTTTCCCTACCCCGCCCTCCCCTGGTCCTTACCATACCTCCCCCTCCCACTCTTCCTAATATTTTCCCGAGGCGGCATTGGCACGACTCTTTTTACGTAGCCCAATCGCATGTTGTCCATCTACATACCAAAGTAGTAAATAGATTGTGTAAATTACCATGCATAGTAGGTTATTTCTTAAAGTAGCTTCTTAAGTGTGAATCAGGTCCTTTATTATTGGGATTTTTCATTCCCTTTCTATTTATACCACCCTTATAAAAGACAGGATTTTCAACCCGGGCTTTTCTCGGGCCAATTGCTGTTTCAAAAGAAAAAAAAAAAAGCTGTGTTATAATCCACCTATAACCTTTCACGTGTCGTGAATTTACTGGGACTGGGCAAACAACTGTCAATCAGCCAAAGAGACGCTAGGAGATGAAAAAAAATGAAGGGGACTTAACTTTCTTAAAAATCTACGGGACTTTTAAAAAAAAGGACCTGAAAGGAGACAGGCGGCATTTTGTAGTACCTGCATGGCAGTTCTGTCATTCGCCACTATGAACTTAGTACTTGTATGTCTCATTTTTGGTCTGCCCGCAGGTGGCTCCTGGCTACAGATTTCTTTACTATTGCCATAGCAATAGTAAAGAAATCTGTCCAATCAGGTGTCTTTGTGTTGAAAAATAACACGGGAGCTTTCACACTGACTCCTTACCCATGAGACCCCAGAAACCCCTTTCTTTTTTCCTGGGTTTAAATGCTGGGTCATTAAACTTAGGTCTACAAAAATGGGAACTTTCACATCACCACCAAATACCCGGGTTTTTGACAAGACCCGAATTTGGCCAGGTATTTGGTGGTGATGTGAAAGGGGTTTTAGCTAGCTTACTATGTTATGTCCCATCTGATCGGCAACTTTCCTGGACCACCTGCCTTACATTGATTAGAATGCCGTTGGATTTGTATGAGCTAGCACAGTGTTGGCTAACCTGTGACACTCCAGGTGTTGTGAAACTATGGACATTGGTATGGATTCACAGTTACATGGTTTTCAGCTTACATATGTTGTTTTAAGAATTGAGTTAATACGCATGCGCAGTAGCTTATTTACGCTATCTACGTACCATTCCTGTATGTAGATAGCATAAGCATGGTCTAAAGACCGCGTAGTAGCTCAATTCTTAGAACAACGTACGTAAGACGAAAACTACGTAACTGAGTCTGGACCATGAGTCCACATATTTACACAAATTATAGAATGTTTATGTACAATTGAACCCAAACATAGTACAGTATTTTACTTTCACTGCATAGCAGCCACCGATGACAAGGAACTGGAAGTAGCTTCCACTCTGTATCCAGGGTGTTTCCAGGCACAGCTGCCCAGCTTGTTTCTCTGGGGTTCTAGAGACGGAAGCTGGTCGTACACTACACGGTTTTGTCGCAATGGAATGACATTGTGACGTTGTTGGGCAGTAGAATTAGCAGTTTTAAATGTTCAAATGAGGTTATGTACTTTACAACAGTCTGGTATGATCGTTGCAGCGTACAGATCATTCCTTGTTTATCGAGTGACTGGAATGATGATAGTGAGAAGCACATGTAGAGTGTCCACAGCTTTACAGAGGCTTTTAAACAGTAGATGCTGCTATATCTTATAATAGGCAATGCATGATCTGTCTCTTGAGCTTGTGCTGTTGGTAACGCAAGAAGAGATTTGCAATCTTAGTATAGGTTTTATCTAATGCACTGCATCCCAACAACTGGACTGCATCCCATCCAGAGCTTCATAAGCCAGAAATACCATATAGTGAAGTTTCCAGCATAAATCCCCGATTATGTGCAGGAGCGAGGACCATGTTCTACAGCAGTTTAAACCTTTCATGACTTATTTGGTAATTCCCTCTAGCAACTCTTACTAACTAAATGTTTTGCATTTCTCTTTCCACTCTGCGTCATAAGCTAGAATTGATGTTATTGTTCCCATTTCAGAGCGTAAAATAAACCTGCTGTTATATTAATTATATTAATGTGAAATGATATGTTGGCAAAAAGAGCATGTGTTTTGTATTGATGAGCGCAGTTTTTACGTATAACCGCATGCATTACCTAACATAGGCCCGTATTCAGAGTACCGGACGTATAACATATACATCCGGTGTTTAGCGATTATTACTACTGCACATTCGTAGTAATTTTTTTAATGTAATCTACATATTTTTCTTACGTAGATTGCGTAAATGCGGTCTTTCAGACCGCATTTACGCAATATAATTACTACGCATGCGCAGTAGCAAAAATCGCTAAACATCGGACATATATGTTACACGTCCAGTAGTGTGAATAGGGGCCATAGGGCCTGATCCAGAGCTACGATGTTTTGCTGAGCGCTGTAGCGCTCAGCGTAACATCGCTGCTCTGGCCCGACACTCCCCCTTGTAGGAGCGTATTAACTCTCCCTTACACCAGCTGAAGGCTCCCCTAACTTCAGCCGGCGTAAGGGAGAGTTGATACGCTGGGACGGCGGCGTTAGTACGTTAACGCCGCCCTCCCAGCCTCATTACCCTCCCTCCCCCCGCCCCCCTACACTAACTTCAGCGTAGTGACGCTGGGGGACGTCCCCTACGGCGCTACTATGGACGCACGATCGTAGATCGGGCGTTTCCATAGTGACGGCGGGCAACATCTGCCCGGCGCATGCGCATTTCCTCTTATTTTTAAATTCAGAATCCAGTTCCGTGTCTCTGTCATGGTGCAATCTGCATCTCTGTCTGGTGCATAGGGAAAAAGGTGCTTTTATAAGCTTCAGTTCACGACTAGTCATATGGCCTGTGCCAGGAA
>WWET01002259.1:64441-76735 GCA_011038615.1 Limnodynastes dumerilii
TATTTGCAGGGAAATAAAAGAAAATGTTAATGGTGTTTATGCCTACTAGGCGCTTTTTCTAATTACCGGATCCAGACATAGGAAATGTTGGCGTTTTCTGCACTCTGCGTGCGGAAAATATCCTCATTTCACTACTGCGCATGAATTAGCTACAGGCTTCTAGCACTGAGCTGGATCCTCAGGATACAGGCTTCTGTGCAGCGATCCATTGTGGTTGGCATGTGTGGTGAGCTGGGGGTTGCTATGCTAATCATCCAGTAAAGGCTTGGTTTTTCCGTGGTGTGTAACATACAAGGCAGGGACCAGGGGTCCGGATTCACAGTTACGTAGTTTTTGTCTTACGTACATTGTTTTAAGAATTGAGCTACTCCGTATGCATAGTAGCTTATTTACGCTATCTACACACCATTTCTGTACGTAGATTACGTAAGCGCAGCCGTTCAATTCTTAAAACAATGTACGCAACTACATAACTGTGAAACGAAACGGAGGATCACGCAGCGATTCATGATCGGAAGTGTGCTGTGGCTTTAGTAATAATCGCAGCAGACTTATTAACCTGCACTGTGTTATAAGGACAACTTATAGGAATTTTGACAAATAAGGTGTAAATGAAGCTAAGCATGTGTCTGGTGGAAATTCTATAGTAATGTAGTTTACAGCTCTATCTCCCTTAGTATATGTAGAGTTACTGGTTTATGAAGCTCTCTGTCACTTGGTCATCTCTTTATGAAGTAGTGAATTCCTTACATGCACTAAATGAAGTTTTTCAGTAAACTTGACAATAAACGATGAAGAAGCGTAAGCAAAATATGCAGAGGGTGCGAGTGTGCATGCTGCATACACACACACACGCACGCACACAGTATATATGTATGATATACCTCCAGGATCACATGGGGGAGGATCCAAGGAGAGGAGACAGAGGGGCGGTAACTGTATAGTAACCTCATTTCACCCCAGTCAAGGAATGCAGTGCACATCCCCTGAGCCCCAAGGAGATCTGCACATGTCGCCCACAGACTAAGGGAATGTTTATAGGGGGAGTGCAGGCCAGATGGGAGAGTATTTGATGCCAGCGCTCAGCTAGAAATATTCTAATGTAGAAAACTTTTCTGCTCTCAAAGTTCAAACTTCCCGTGCTTGGTGTTACTCTCACTCATAAGCAACACAGTTACACACTGTCAATATTATATGCATCGTATGCACAGATCCCATGTAAAAATAAAAAATGGCGATTGATGTACCTACAGACTATAGTCTGTACTATATAGTAATATAGTAAAATATTATTTTGTTCTCAGTATGAGAAAATAAAATAGGGGAACTTATATAAAAAACCATGGCCCGTATTCAGAGTACCGGATGTGTAATATAAAATTACAAACTACGTAACTGTGAATCCGGACCTTAGTTTTGAACTCATGTTTAGAATATAGTATTGCATAGTTTTGAATTCATGTTTAAGCTGCATTGGTATCAGTATGTTATTTGTAGTTTTATTTATTAATGGCTTAAGGGTACACAGTTCAGATGCTCAGAAACAGTGGATTACTGTGTAAACTTAAAAGTATTAAAAATATTCTTTCATAAATGTCAACCAGTTGGCATTTATGGAAGCACCAATGTTTTGAAATTTGAATGGGAACAGAAAGCCCCTTTTTCCTTTTCGGGATATTTTCTATATATAGCCCTGTAGCCACCTGTGTTGTAAATGAAGCTAAAGCTAAATCTTCACCTAAGAGACATCTGTTTGTATGGGGAAGAGTAAGGTCTTCTACAATCTGGGTCTTTGCTGACTTTAGGTTGGAATATGTGATATAGGGCTAGATTTACTAAGGTGTGGGAAAGGAAAAGTGATGCCCATAACAACCAATCAGATTCTAGCTCTCACTTACCTATTTCATACTAGAATGTCAGCTAGTATCTGATTGGTTGCTGTGGGCAACATCTCCACTTTTCCTTTCCCACAGCTTAGTAAATCTAGTCTATAGATGTAACCAGCAAAAAAAAAAGATGTAGAAGTTTCCATTCTGCTGACACAGATCTTTATAGCTATTGATATGAGAAGTAGATTGAAGTATATCTTAGTGTTGAATGAGTAACTATGGCATTGATATCTTTAATATTTGTCATGTTTAGTGACCTACTTGTGTACATAAGCAGTAAAGACAGCATTTACATGGAGGAGTTTTTAAAGGCTCTTCCTGTGTTTAAATTAGGAGCCTGGTTTGGCAAAAAGCCATTTAACAGAATTACATATCGTTTGTGTCATTTTATTGTTTTATTTATGAGCAGGTTTTTCATATAGTGCCAGCAGTTTACGCTTGAAGTCACAGCCCTATTAAGCTAGGTATACAAGCCTGTATTCAGAGTACCGGTCTTCTGAAAGACCGCATTTACGCAATGTATTTAAGAAAAAGATACGTAGATTACGTATAAAAATGACTGCGCATGCGCAGTAGTAAAAATCGCTAAGCACTGGACGTATATGTTATAAACTTGCTTTCCACCCTTGCTAGTATATACGAATCGGAGTACTATTGGGGTACTCCTAAGCAAGCCCCAGCAGCGCCCTCCTTTTCCAAACTTGCTTTCCACCCTTGCTAGTATGTGTTATACGTCCGGTGCTCTGACTACGGACCACACTGAGTATTATGGAGCAAATCACATGGTGATGTGTGTACTGTCCCACAATGCTGCAGTTTCGTCAGAAGCTACTAATTCAACCGTAATCAGCGATGTCTGTAGAACACGTCAGCGTGTATGCTTGATGATCTTCCTTTACTAAGGGTTGCCTATCACTTTCATTCTCATGATCATCACAGAAAGGGCTTATGGAAAGGGATAGAGACTGATCCAGTGGGGAGTCATTTCATTGTGCATCGTACACACATCGGGTCGGATCAAATGTTACATATGCTGTGTGTGCAAGTCAGCTGTGAATTGGTACTGCACATGCTTTCTAAAAAGAGGACCGCTCACTGTGTCCACTCACTATGTGTACAAGAAATGCATATTGAAATTGGTATTGAAATGGGATAGTAAGGGCTCGGCTACACCCTTACGTACAATTCAGTATCCCGCACGCAGGAGTGCATGGGGAGGCGTCCACATTCCCGAGTGCAGGATTTAGGAAAGCAAAGTCTGAGGCTAATCTGGACTTGGATCCAGTTCATTGGGTCTAGAATATTGAGTAAAGTCTGTAATAATATCAGATCATTGCTAAAGACACCAGTTTGTACCCAGATTTAACCCGGGTTGCTGACTCAATTTTCCCACAAAAAGATAGGGCCCTGTTGTGTATCCACACAAATATCTTGGCAAATTCTGGCTGCACATAAGTTCTTTTTTGAACAGTAGAACATATCGGCTGCTAGTTACAATACTGTGCACAGCTTTGTCACTGTACAGCTTTTTACTTGGAACAGAATCTGCCCCACTCAGTTATTTCCTGTCTCTTGTCATTAAATGATTGGGAGGAGGTGGGGGATGGGAGTTGTAGGAAAAGGAAGCCTAACATTAATCTTTCATAGCTATGTAGAGGGGGGTGGGGGATGCTCAGCATTAACCTGATCCACTAGAAAGGGTTAAGAAACTTTGGAAAAGACAGAAAAGAGTTATCTGTGGCAGTAGGGAGTGGAGGCAGGAATAGGAAGCAAAGGTTATTCTTAGCTGCGACCGTCTCACTAAAGGAAGGAAAAGAGAAATAAAAGACGACACTTCCTGATTCCATATTGTGTTAATCATAGGGTTAGAGGCATAGTAGTGCATCAATTCATCTCTCCCTGTGTAGAAGTCATTGTATTTAATCTCATTGGCACTATTAATAATTTTCAGGGTTTCTCATATATAACCTTTGAATAGAAAAATGTCCTTAATGCAAGATTTGGAGTTTTGTCAGTTCATTTATAGACTGGCAGTGTCTAACCATTTCAACAAATCATTCATACACAGGAAAGGGTGAACACGATCCAGAACCAGTGTGCCCATCAGAAAGGCTTCTTGTGTGACATTGGTTGTCATAGGATTTATTTTTCTCATCCTTCTGTAAATCACTTGTTTCTCGGGTTTCTATGTCCTCTAAGTGACGTTTTGTATGGCCTAGAAATGATACGAGAATTCATTTTACGATGTCCATGACATCTGAATGGCTGACATATCTACGCATCTTTTACTTACGTCGATTGCGTAAATGCGGTCTGAAAGACCACATATACGCAATTGTCGTAAGGAAAAGATACGTAGATAACGTAAAAAATTTACTACGCATACGTAGTAGTAAAAAAACCGCTAAACTCTGCCTTTGGTCCTGCATGTATGTGAAGAATAATTTAAAAGGTAATTTATCTATTTAAAGTGCTGGGTCAGCCTCCAATCCATTATAAGTTTGTATTTGTGATCAGTGATTAGAGTTATCACCATACTTTGTATGAAGAGCACTAAGGAGTCCTGGATGACTTTGCAGTGTGTGCAGTCTTCCTGTCAGTGTACGATATCTATAGTAATAGAGGCATTTCCTTGAAAACATTGCTAAAAGTAGATATTTCCTTAGATGCCCCTCTACGAGGCATGTCATGTGGGAAACCTGCTATTACTTTATGTTTAACTATTTTTCCCATTTGTTCAAAAATCTAAAAAGTTTGTTTGAGAATTAAGATGGTAAACATCAATTTCAACGCCTTATATTAACACACTTTTAATTTGCCCTCCCCCCTGCAATGCTTCATGGTTATGCCAAGTGCAGTCTTGCTTCTATATTGGTCTTTCTTTCAACATTGGATTAGACCCCAAGGACCGGATTCACAGATCTGTATTTACTATGTGTCCGTATTTATGCACGCACATAGCAAGGCAGCACCCATGACACTCCCTCAGCCGGACAGGTTTTCGGTGACTTCCGCCCCCTTAGGTCACCTGTCCCACAGCCTAACCTTAACCCTCCCCTCCCCGCAGCCCAACCCTAACCCTCACTGTCATGCAGTGTAACCTTAACTGAAACAGGTAACTTGTCAAAATAAAAGCTTTCTACATACCTTTCTGGGATTCAAATATTAATTATCAAAAGTCAGCACTGATACATCTTCAATTACAACTATATATCTAATATAATCCGACAAGAAATGCACTCCAAGATATAAGTGTGGCTTTTTCAAAAGAGGCGTTTTCTCCCAACCAATTGCAAACTGGCAAATCGATTGCTCCTGCCTTGCACTGAAGAAAGATGGAGCAGCGAATGGTGAGTATTAATGTAACCCATCCCTTACCCTAATTCTTTCCCTAACCCTCCACTCCCCTCCCATTACCCTGACCCTCTTCTCCTCGCAGCCTGACCCTTAAACTCCCTACCCCGCATACTAAACCTAAGACTTCCCTACCCTTAGACTAAGCCTAATACTCCCATAGACTTCCCTGTAATACTTACCTCGGCATGACAGGTCTGTGGCGGCATTATCCAAATTAATGAATGGGTCAGTATGCTGAAAATAAATTCGGCATACGAACCCATTCATTTTAAAAAAGTTTCTAATTGGTGATATTTTCAAAAATAAGCTATCAGCTGCTTGTATTTTGAAAAATGCAACTTTCGTTCTGCAGACTGCATCCCAAATGTATAATATATATATTATATATATATTCATTCATGCAGTAGTGCCAGATAGAAAGCGCCTAAACGTTCGTAGCGTGAATTGAAGAAGATTAAAGTGCCAGTGCTTGCGGTTCACACAAAAGTGCTAAGGTGCAAATTAAAGGTGTACCAGATAGCCTTATAAATAAGGCATAGTAGAGGTTTCTTTAGCTTTAGCTATGGGAAATCTCACAGCCCTCTTGCAATTAACCAGTAACCAACCATGACATTCTATCTTCAAAATATAAGAGAGATTTGTTACATACATTTGCAAATATATGATAAGCCACCAGCCACTTACAAGGTTTCTCTGTTTTGGTCCCAACTCTAAACCTGTCAGAGTTCCAACTTTGGGTCACATCAGGTTTTATTATATGAGCAAAAAAAACCTCACCACAGCTCGTTACTTACTTATGTGCACATTTGCATGCAAATATTGTAGTAACGCTAGTGAGCACGACTAAGTGTTTTCTTGCGTTTTGATTGCGTTATATCACAACGTATGACATGATATTGTGCACTCAGTTCTTTGGTAAAATATAGATTTTGCCTAGCCTCAGTTTATGTGCCTGCAATATATCAGGAACTACTATCACATAAGTTGGTTGCAAAAATCATCATTCATTCGCTTTAGCTTCTATTTTTTTGGTAGCCATAATAATTAGGGTGTTTTTTTATTACATTTGGTATTTATAAATGTTTGCAAAGGTTTGTACTTGTTCACTTTCAGATAAATTTATAGCAACCTGATATGTTATGTCATTGCTATGGATTTTCTGGCCAAATCGATAAATCAATATACTTACAATCGAAAGAGAGCTTACTAAAGAATGCCAAGATGTTAGCTAAATGTCCCGCTTTTATGGTAGATAAATAAGTTGGTTTTCATATGAGGTTCCTGCCGAGTAGAGTGCAAGATTATTATAGGTTGTAAAACATAAGTCCTACATCTGTTATTAAGGTTAACATAGAATCAACATCGAAGCTTAAGTAAATCTATGTTCAAAGAGCTCTGAGTTCAACATAATGTGAACTGTATCTTGCTGACCTTTGCATGTTCCCTGTGTGCACCCATTTGCAGGTTAATGGATAGTGTTATGAAAGCTGAAGTTAGGAGGAGGGAAGGGGTTGCAGAGGATTGTGTAAAACTCCTTTTTCATTTAGCCAGACATTTTTCTCAGCCATTTTATTAAGATTCAAAAGGCCTCATTCAATTAGCCACGTATTCTGCGGTGCGAAGCCAATTCTGCTAATTTTTTTATCTGCATCTCAGGAGGTGTTTATAAAAATCAGGTACTGTAATAGACGGGAAAATGCGCATTGCAACCATTTTCCCATCTATCGCGGCCCTTAATTCTAATTGCATCAGACCGACCAACCAAGAAATGTATGGGCCAGATTGTCGTCGCAATGCCTGGTCACTGATTTTTGCGTGAATTAGAACCATAGAGGTGCGCATTAAAATCCACAAATTTTACTTACCATAATATACAGGAATAGACGCACTTTACGTTTTTCCGTCTTCGTGGTCAATGTAATCGGGCCCTATATGTTCCTTTTTGTACAATTAGATTGTCAAAATCATTTCTATAGGTGAAATAAACCAGGTAGTGTTACCATACAGGGCAACTGATTTCAGTATAATTTTCAAACAAATGTATTACATATAAACAGGATGCCTGCATTGTCTCAATGCACACAATCTTATCGGCCAAATGCATCCATTGCCATGTCGAATGATAAAGTGCCTTTTAGCTTGGATATAGGGATCATCGGAAATGAAACTTGTACTTTCTAACTGAACAGCCCTGGTAATAAACTTAACCCACGGAAATTTTGTTTCTTGTAGATATGGGAAAATTGTGTCTACAAAGGCCATATTGGATAAGACAACCAATAAATGTAAAGGTGAGTGAAATACTAGGCCTAATCCAGACTGAAATCGCAGAAAAGACACTTAAAAACACCATACAAATAATGGACAAACATTCTTTAGAAACACAAATTTCTTTTGATTCATCATTTTATTTTTACTTTTCCTATTAAGTTGTGATGTTCGTATATTTTGAGGGCTATGGTTGTAACATTGCTCATATACCTACATTACTTAAATAGGTAACACAATTTACCAGCATGTATAATAAAGTATTCAAATTCTGAGGGTCAGGAAGGAGGGACTATCCACAGATTCTCCTCAGTAATTCCAAGAAGAGCTGCTGTTATCAGGTCACAGGGCAGCCACATGTAATAGCAGGATTCCTCACATTCCAAGAATTTCTAGTGGGAGAGGAGTAGTAAAGAGGTAAGAGTTTCAGTACAAATAAATATACAGGTTAAACTCAAAAAATTTGAATATCGCTCAAAAGTTCATTTAATAAATAATTTTTTTAAATTATTTATTAATAAATAAATTAACTTTTGAACGATATTCTAATTGTTCGAGCTTCACCTGTATGTATATTAGTTCAGGACTCAACAAATGTTATTAGAATCTAGGAGAAAGACCTAGAGAGTGAGTATTGTTCATATAATACTATATTATCAAAAATAGCAACCTATTAAGATAAAACAATATATGCATTTATTTTCTCTATCTCTTTCTCTCAGTTACAAAGATAACATATCTATGTAGAAAATTGTAAAGAAATATAATAAATCACCAAATAGAAGGCTATGTATGTATATTAGACAGATACAGTAATACAGCTGGAGGTAGACGCACATCCACCCGTCCCTTGCGCTTAGGATGCTGACACTGGAGGGGCAACTAAAGAACTTTATCTACACCACAGCATGTTTCCCCACCTTCCCGCCCATTGATACTGTTGACCAAGACGCTCAGGAGTTCTCAGCAGCACTTCTTTCCCAGTTTTTAGTATGGAGCCGCAGGGTGACCCCTCTATCACCCAGGATAGAAACATCTGTGGTCACTCCTCCAGCTTCATTTTGGGCACCAGGTTCAAGTTTCTGGTTGCCATAGTAACCTGACACTCAGGATTTGTGAAGCTCAGTATCAAATGTATATCATTTTGTGGCATCTGTAGAATTTAATGGCAATTTTCACACCATTCTTACATGTAAACACTTATCATTGTAGCCAAAATAAAATAAATAACTCAAACATTGCTTTATTTAAGTTTATTTAATTTTACTGTAACTGCCTCAGTTGTTAGAGGACTTCCCATGGTGAGCAATAGCCATGTCTATTGTGAATTAGACTCCATAACGAGTCATTTTCTTGTCTTTCAGGTTATGGTTTTGTGGACTTTGATAGTCCTGGAGCTGCCCAAAAAGCTGTCACTGCTCTGAAAGCCAGTGGAGTGCAAGCCCAAATGGCAAAGGTGAGTTACAAGGTAATCAGCACAATTATATGTACAAGTACAGAAGATGCACCTTCTATGGAGTACAAAACCAAGCCAAAATAGAGGCGCCGCTTTGGGATAGAAATGGCCACTAACAAATGGTATAGAAAGTATTCACAGCAGCCTGGTAGCCTAAAGAAACAGTATAGCAAAAAAAAGCAATATACTAGCGCTTGTAGATAAATACTATAAATGTAAAACTAGATTCAAGAGAATATAAAGATAAAAAGCATAAATAGAATAACTGAAAAACCATATTACCTGTTAAAACCAAATAATATTTATTCTAAAATAAACCGAAGTCTAATACAAGAGCTACGGTCACCTAATTCTTCAGCAGTCTTATACACCAAAATAGCTTACATTAAGTAATAAATAAGTCTCTGAATCTCACACTTAACTATTAAATGGAGGAAAATTTGTATTCACTCAGTTTCTCCAGTATGAATACTGTGATCCAGTGGTAAAGCATAACAAACAGTCACTTCCAATGCACTGTGATAGAGCTAAGAATGACAGTGAATGCTGGTCACAATGCTGTGAGTAAAGTACAAACATAAAGGAACTAAGTAAAATATGTCTCACCGCTCCAATAGGATACTCAGGGATCGCTTCAGCCGCAGCACTGCTTAGCAATAGATGCTATAGCTCACCCTTTCCACATCACAGCTTCACTCACACTTATGCAGGAGAAACTAAATCACATTAGGAGTTGAACTCACCATGTAGCCGGATTCTTCAGGGATCGTAAGAGCCACAATCAACTTGTGGATGGATTTGGCTGCACCCCAAGTAGCAGGTCACAGTCCCCAGTGACCAAACTTGTATGAGGAGGAAACAGACCACCAAGAGATATAAGTATAACAGGGACAACAGGTACACCAAGGCGGAACAGAGGTATCCCCAGGCAGGATGAGTAATGGAGAGAGTGCTGAAGGGGAGCACCCCCTAAATTGCCAGTACAGAACTGAAACAATAAGAAGCAACAGAAGAGCACAATACCAGTACAAGACTGGATATAAACAGTGCAGGGAGAGTAGCTCAGAACAAGACAGGACCAGAATACCAAAGGGGTTGTAGGTACAGCTCAGACCCAGAATGGACAGGAGTGTAGGCACGAAGGGAAGAAAGAGAGACAGTACCACCACAAGGCTGGATATTGCAGTGCAGGTAGAATAAGCACAGAGTCTGAGAACACAGGAGTATACAAGTGGTGCAGGTGGAAATAGCAGTTGTTAACCAGTTCAGGACTGGAGTATACAATAGGCGCAGGTGGAAACAGCACGTGTACCAGCACAAGGCTGAATATAAACTGACCATTCAAATACAGAGAAAGGGGCTTACACACAACAAAGAGCAGGTAACTTCACTCACACCAGGAACAATAATCAAGGCAAGAATCCAGGGCACACAGGAGAGACACAGCAGGGAAACAAAGGGCACTCAGAACCAGACGTTAAGAACAGAATTCCAACAGGCACACTAAAAAGCATGGAGCAAAGTTACAACCAGCAGAGAAGCAGGTGGCAGCTATTTAAAGGGAAAGCCACATTCCCATTGGCTACTGAAAAATACAGCCAAACACTCAGGTAGGGAATCCCAGCTGTGCCGTAATCAGCCATGATCCCTAGATAGAAGGAATGCTGCAGGGGAAACCAGGACCGGAATTCCCTGGTACAGTACAAAGACACAATTACACGCTGCTGCCATATGTAACAGTTGGTAGCTTACCACTGTTCTGCAGACAGCGGCATGTGTACCCACCCACCATCGCTAAAACCAGTGTTCTTTTGGGTATTGTTACTAGGTTCGTCACAAGTTTAAAATGTTCTTCCGCATAAGGGGATTTCATCAGAGGTAAAATCACTTCAGTCTGAGACAGAATTTAAAGCCCAGTGTACTAATTAATTATCCATCACCTGAATAGTTGCTGGTACACTGAAAAGATTAACACTAAAGTTACACAGATACATTCGGGTAAAATTAGTCCATTTTAAGAAACACTCCTATAGGGCTCAGTTATGTGAGGGCAGTAGTGCCATATTAAATGTGCATGCAATCATTTTTTTCTAAATGGTTGATGAAGTAGAGGGCATGTAACTGAGTCTTTCTTTTCATGCTGCCATGTTAGGCTCCATAACAAATAACTGGGCTGGATCCAGACTTAAGAAAGAGCTTGAAATTAAGAGAGGAGAGTTACTCCTGGGCTAAACCATGTTGATTGCAGGGGAGTCATATTTTATCTGTTGCAAACAGTATTAGAGTTGAGAGGTGATGTTTCCTATCCCAAGTCTAAATTACAGTGTAACAGTAAAACTGGTCAGTATCTGTGTGCAGTATGCAATTCAAAGATAAATCCCTGCATGCAAAGAATATAATTAACTTGACTCCCCATGCAATCAACATGGTTGTGCCCAGGTGTAACCTTCCTCTCTTAATTACAAGCTCCTTCTTAAGTCTGGATCCAGCCCATTATGTGTAAAAAAAATGGCCACATGTTTTATATGGATTATATGTATATATGATAGAAACACAAATGAGGTTTTGACAGTGACAGTAAGTGTGCATTTTCATTGGCCTGGCTGTCTGCTGTCTTCCTGATGCCCCTTTCCTAAAGAAATGTCACATCCCAAGGTAGCACTGTGATATTATAATTCCTATAAATAAATATTCATTTAAAAAAACACAAACTTATTTATATCTCTTGCTAAGTGTTGATATGCTTCAGCATAGTTAGGAAATGCATCTGGTATCATTCATTGTAGACACTAATAAATATATTCTAGTTATTGTTAAATTGATGGAAATATAAATGAATATTTTTATAGCTTCACCTAACTTAATTTGATAAGGTTATCCATGATTTATAATGTGGCACAAACTTTTTTTTAAAGTGGTACTTGGTATTTATACCATATATTTGTTGATAATATATTAAGGTATTGATCTATGTAGACTACTAATCCGCATATAGCAGGTGAATCACATGACTTCAGCAGAATACCTCCATAATAACTTCAGCTCCTAATCTGTTTTCTTGTGCAGCAACAGGAGCAAGATCCTACTAACCTGTACATCTCCAACTTGCCAGTCAGCATGGATGAGCAGGAGCTGGAGTCGCTGCTGAAACCTTTCGGACAGGTTATATCCACCCGTATCCTGCGGGATGCTAGTGGGACTAGCCGAGGGGTCGGTTTTGCAAGGTGAGAGCAGGAATTAATTATATACTCGCATAAGCAGTATTCATGTATCAGATGGTATCAGGGCAGATATAAATGTTATGGGGGGGGGGGCGGGTTGAGA
>WWET01002259.1:76950-89775 GCA_011038615.1 Limnodynastes dumerilii
GTGGTGATCGTCCCTTCTAAATCCGCCACTGGATGGTATGTCTTTGTATTCATCTCAGAGAAATATGTAGTTCATTATAGTGACACTGATTCTAACGTTATGAGTGTCGTAAAGTCCTTTGCTAATTTTGGGTGTAAATGTACAACTTCCAAAACATTACTTGGCTGAGATCTAGGGTTCATGGGCTATATGCAGACTTAATAACGCAAGGGGACTTACACTAGCTGCTTGCGTAAGTCCACATGAACATAAAATCAAATGTTACACATTGGATCTCATTCCGTGCCCAATGAAATCCGTACGTCGGGGTGGTGCATGCATTCCGCGTGCCTTAGTCCCGCAAGGGGGCGGGATATGCAGAGTAGCTGCACAGGGCAGAGTTTAGGAGATCCGCGTGGATCTGTGTACGTGCAGACACACATCCTTATGGATGACTTCAGGCAGCCCTATGGCCATGGAATAGGAGCCACAACAGAGGAGGATGACGGGTTCACTCCCTTCTTCTGTGCATAGTTCCAGACCTCCACACATACGCATCACGTGCAGCGATTTGGACACGGCACCATGTAAGCCAGCAGGTCATCTGAGCATAGTTCAATGCTGTTTGGTAGCTCCCAATAGCAGTGTGTTGCATGACAATAGGTTTGTCTGGGACTTGCCATTTACCTATAATTCATATTAGACTCAGGTCTGTTTGAGTAACATCAGCCATTGAATGATGCTTTCCCTTGTAGAATGGAGTCTACAGAGAAATGTGAAGCTGTAATTTCTCACTTCAACGGCAAATACATGAAAATGCCCCCTGGAGTCCCAGGTGAGTTGTGATAATGATCAGAATGCAATAGTTCCCAGCTGTAGGACATGATGCAAGTATAACAGATGTAATAATCTTACTTCATGTGCTTCTAGAAGTCTTACAGGGCAGTTATTCTATAGTGGTGATAAGCGGTATTACACAGACGTGCTCCTGCTGCTTATGAGCATTGGTGTTACCTAGATTTAGACAGAATTCTGCTTACACATTAAACTTTCTAGCAATACTGCTGGGGTCTGGGCCTGGCTATTGCAGTGTCATGGACAGCTCTATGATTCAGTGATCTCTCATCTCTCAGCACCCCAAGATCCTCTCCTTTGCAAGTTTGCTGACGGAGGGCAAAAAAAAAGGCAAACCCAGGGGAAGTATATTCAGAATGGACGTGGCTGGCCACGTGATGGAGAGACGGTGAGTGCAAACTCCTCTTTCTAAACCTTTCTGACTGTAATCATTTTGGTCCGGATTCACAGTTATGTATTTTTACGTCTTACGTTCGTTGTTTTAAGAATTGAGCTACTACGCATGCGTAGTAGCTTATTTATGCTATCTACGTACCATTTCTTTACGTAGATTGCGTAAGCACATTCTTTAGTACCATTTCTGTATGTAGATTGCGTAGACAGCACTTACGCAATCTACGTACAGAAATGGTAACAACGTACGTAAGACGAAAACTACGTAACTGTGAGTCCGGACCTTTATGTCTAAATTATTTTATAATCTTATTTTATTTCTTAAGGGTGGAATGACCTTGACATATGATCCTACAACTGCACTGCAGAATGGGTAAGGACCTGGGGTTTTATTCTTTGCCAGTCTTTCAGGGGTTATTGATTGCCAGTTACAATGCTGAACTTCAGCTGCCAAATGAAATGTTTTGAATGCGACAAAGTTATAGCTGTATAATCTGAGGACTCCTCCACTGTTATCCATACATAGAACTGACATTTTTCCAGTACATCAGCAGCTTTTTGAGCAGCTTTTAAGTATACTGTAATACTATTGGATCATGAAACTTTCAGTAAAGGTTCTTTGAAAATCAACACCTGGGGCTAGATTTACTAAACTGCGGGAAAGGAAAAGTAGAGTTGTTGCTTTCAATAGGAAAGTAAGAGATAGAGTCTGATTGGTTGCTATGGGTAACATCCCCACTTTCCGTTTTCCCCAGTTTAGTAAATCTGGTAACTGATGTTCAAAGCGGTTTTGATCTAAACATAATTTGGGTTCTGTTGAGGTGCTGAAAAAATGTCGGCCTTCACAGATGTTGAGGGAAGGAGTTAACTCCTTGTGGTCTAAGGTTTATAGCTGGGATGTGAATTTAAGTATATAGTTCATGTAACAGAGTAAAAATAAAAAAAAAACTTCATCCAATCACGTGAAATGTAATTTAAAAAATGTTTTGGTGTCCCCCACTCTTTTAATAAACTGAAGCCATAAATAAGGTTAAGCCAAGTGGTAAAACTGGAAGGTTTAGTGTAATGCTATGAAGAAGACCCTGTGAGAGCTGCAGACTTGTTTTGTCTATAAACCTCTTCAGAAATCAGCAGAATTTTAGAAAATGTACATTCTAGTTATTCAGACGGGACGTTGTTGACGTTCTGATGTTCTCAGATTCAAAGTGACACCAAAGACAGCAGAATGACGGCTTTATCATTTTGGATAGGTTTAAATTGTGACTGCTGTCCCCTTGCACTGCGCTATGATCCTGGTTAGTGGTTGGGGCCGGGCATTAAAGTTAGGGTTAGGAGTTAGGGTTATTATAATGCCCATGAAACACGTTGGTATTGCAATATTCAATCAGGCAGGAGTTGCAGTAAGGACTGGTGAAGAAAGCCGACAAGGGAACAGTATTTCAGAGAAGAGCGGACGGGCAAACCACATCCATTCAGACAGTTTATATCTTACTGTTTTTATATCTCCTAGGTTTTACACCGCCCCATACAGTATTGCCCCCAACCGGGTGATAGCTCAGGCAGCCCTCTCCCCATACCTGCCATCACCTGTCTCTTCTTATCAGGTAGGTGGAGGAGTGGCTGATTTATAAACAGGGCATTGGTCCCTACAGCAATCTTACACTGTATCATTCTACTGCAGGTTCACAATCCCTCCTGGATGCACCATCAGTCTTACCTCATGCAGCCTGCAGTGAGTATCCAGTTATTTCTCATGTTTCAAACCACAGCACCAACCTTTCCCCTCTCCCTCTTACTCATCTCTTGCATCTCCTTTATTCACCGCTCTGCTGCCGATGCCACCTTCCTTTTGTGCCCCCAGAATCTCTGTAAATCATTCTGGCACTGCTGGGAGATTAAACCATAAGCTTTTATGGCCAGTGATGTAAAAGAATTTTCCATGTTAAAGAGAGGGCATTGGGTTCATGATGGCAATAAACACCTGAGATAGATTTATCTTTAAACCAAAGATAATGTTAAAAAAAATCCACATATAATAAGAACACTTAACTGTTCTATACAATATATTAAAAATCAATATTTTGTCATCTGCGTCAGTGTATCTCAGCCCTGGTGCTCAGACTGCTCACTGCACTTATCATCTCTATGCTTGCTTTAATATGGATCCACTATTACACTAGCTGCCTATAGGAAGTATGCATGGGAATCGAGATCTTTGAGGCCTGGAGCAGAGAATCACTGATGTAGAACCATTCTTGTCAATGCCTTAGCATAACTGGAAGGTGACTAGGCAATGTGTGGTTGTGTGCACTGTTGCCCCTTGAACCTTCACTCTTTGGTAGGGAACTGTCCTCACTCCCACTATGGACCATGCTATTTCCATCCAGCCTGCTTCCATGATGGGACCTCTGACTCAACAGCTGGGACACCTGTCGCTGGGCAGCACGGGAGCGGTAAGAGACAATCCATTCTTATAACGTGTTTTCTATAAAAGTTAAATATATTTCCTGCGATCAGTAACGGGTGGGAACGTTTAACTGCAAAGAACTGAAATGTCCTTGTCTGTATCTAGATGATAATAATTGTGATTGTCCTGATTAATGTTATGCTTGATTTCAGTATATGCCAGCTGCAGCTGCTATGCAGGGAGCCTACATCCCCCAGTACCCGTCCGTGCCTTCTACTGTCTCCATAGAGGTGAGAAGAGGAATAAGATTACATGATAGAGTTTACTAAAGAACATGGAGATAGATCTGTGCACAGTATTCTATAAGCCATAGCACATTCATGAAATAAACTCCTTATTTTATATCTGGAATGTTGTATGGGGTGCATCACAGTAAACACTTAATAAAGACACTTCTAGACTGTTATTATACTTGAATTACACCTCAGTATCCAGTACATTAGCTGTCACATTTCTGCATATAGGACCTGATTTACACTTAAGAACACGTTAGGTTCTTAAATATACGCAACCAGTAGCAAGGCAACGCCCTCGGCACGCCCCCGGTTTTCAGGTTCTTAAGAGACTTACGAGTGCCATAGGGCTCCCTTTACTGTAAGTTTGCATTTGTGTGCGTAGGGCGTCTAATTACGAACGTGTCTGCATAACCGCACCTCCTTTTGGTTATTTAAATGCCTCCCTCCACCCAATCTTCGTATCTGCCGTGTTAATTATTCATGACACGCCCATTTCGGCGTAAGTTACAGCGAATCTAGAGACTTTCGGTACGTAATGTTGAATTGCGGCATTTGCATTCCCTAGTCTAATGTAAATAGCGTATAAAAGTTACTACGCATGCGCAATACATCCCTTCTTAAAAATACGCACCTAAAAACACTAAAATTCTTAAGTGTGAGTCAGGCCCATAGTGACTGTCTACATGTTGTTGTTAGCAGTTGTCTGAGAGTGGGAAACACTACATATATAGCTTTTCTGCAGCAACAAGATTTTTTTATATTGAAACAAAGAAAAATAGAGTGGATTTTTCCCAGATTAATGTCATGGCAATTCTCTGTTATAAGAATATAAGAGATGTTCCATGGCTCCCTGTGTCCAGCTTTCGTATACTCTGTCGCTACGTTGTCATTTACCCTGGACACTTGGTATTATCTAAACCAAAGGTTGAACTTGATTTCATATCCCTTTCCCCTGACCTCCTTGGGAGCACCCTTTGGAATGGGATGGAAATGCCAGTCTGACAGCTGAATTGTGGCTGTATCAGTGTTGAAGTTGTGCGGATAAGAAATATTCCTGTTAGGAGTGGCTACTATTGTACCTGTTTACAATAGTGAATTGTGCTTCCCCCAGCAGGCTGCGATGGGCCATGGTTAGAAAATAAAAGGAGAAGGTTAGGCTGATAGGAAGGGAAGGTTATGATTTGGCTGCAGTAGATGGAGGGTTAAGGTTAGGCTGATTGATGGGGAGGGTTAGGTTGATAGATTGGGAGGGCTAGGGTTAGGCTGCGTGGCATAGAGGGTTAAGGTTAGGCTGATGGGAGGGGAGAAAATACTACCAGTCTCCTTTGGTGCAATCTTGATATCTCACGATGGCCACGCTGTCTCCTTTGGAGGTGTAAAAATAATTCCTGCTGTCGTGGCTGCATTGCTGCAATACGATGTGCCAGCGAACCAAACCCTGTGGATCCTTATACACCCACCCATGGAAAGCAGAAGGTTTGGTCTTTTTCACTCACATAGTGGGAAATTACACCACAAATTCATTTCCCAATTTCTGCACAAAGCACAAGCGACATGCTCTGCTTTTTTTTGTGAATCTACAGTCTCTCCCATTCTATAATTCCGAGCCCTAGACAGTCATCTGTTCTTTCTCATGCTCTTTAGGCTGTCAGATAGATCAAGTGATGCCCCTCTTACCCTCACTCTGTTTTGTCACAGCTATTAGTTTATTATGGCCCTGTATCCATCTACCCTAAGACTGGGTCTGTCCCATCCCCATAAAATGGTAAAATTCTCACTGCAGCGAGCGCTGCATCCTGTCATGTGTTGTGGTTTTCTCCCCTCTTATCTATGTTTTTATATTCTTAACTGTGATTGTTAATTATCTGGGTATTATTCACAGTCACATTTTGTAATTCCATTGGCATTGTATGTTGCACTGTTATTAAAGAGACTATAAAAAATAAATAAAAAGACTATAGGGGTGTTATATAATACTCCAAAGATGTTCAATATTTTCTATTAATGATAATGCCCATTTTACAGCTTTCCTTTAATGTTGGTCATAAAATAATTGGACAGATTTAACATAATTGGTTTGAATGGTAGCCTTATGACTAATGTGAATGTTCCCATTGTTGGTAAGTTACCATTGCTGTTCTACAATAATTGATTCTCATAAGTTTGCTGTGGTAATGAGCAGCATTGTGCTTGTGCTACTAATGACCGATTCCTCCTAATTACTTGTTTTGCTCAGGAGAGCAGCGGGCAGCCTCAACAAGTTGCCGTGGAAACCACCACAGAACATGCCGCTTATTCGTACCAATGAAAATAAGCACAGGTGAGATCAGAATTGTGTAATAAAGAAAAAAATATTTTTTAGCTGTGAAAACACACATTTTAAGCCTATTTTATATAATATAATATTATATATTATATATATTTTATATAATATAATATATAGACAACATTGTTTAATAAAATGTTTTTAAAGGACTTTAGCTTTTAGTCACTTGTCTTCTTCCTGAAGGCCTCATGTAGACTTTAGGGTTGAATTTACTAAACTTCAGATAAGAAAAAGTGGAGATGTTGCCCATAGCAACCAATAAGATTCTAGCTGACATTGTCTAGTATGTAATAGGAAAGCGAGAGCTAGAATCTGATTGGGTGCTATGGGCAACAGCTTCAATTTCCCTTTTCTGCAGTTTAGTAAATCTACTCCTTAGCGGGTTTTTTTTGCATTGCACATGTTCCCAAAACATTTGCATAAATCTGCAGCATGACAAGTCCAGACGTGCGGCAACTATTGTTCAAAGGGCAGCACGGGAGCGATACTTTGGGGCACTTGTGCAAAATTCCTGTAAGTGTAATGATTTGCACATGGCTTAATTTGTACTCTCACATTATGCACTCCAGGCGACCTGTACAGAAAACGTATGTACAGCTCATCAATGCACGCATCATTTTAGGCCCAGAACCTCCTGCTAGATTTATAATTCTCTCTGGATACTATAGCTTAGGCATGTGGCCTAGCACCACTGTAAACACAGCCCTGAAAATATTCTATATACTTGGCCAAAACGGTTGCATAAACCATCTGATTTGTACTAGCAGACAGGGACTTATCAGAACTAAGGACCGTATTCAGATCTAATAAATGCCCATGAAGCGGCATCTGTGCATGTATCCGTTCCATCCACATGAAGATCCATATGTAAGGGCGGACCTGCATGGCAAATCATGCCCTGTTGCGGGATTTTGCCATACAGAGCAGGTAAAATAGGTGGCTCTTACCTGTTACATCTGGGTACTTACAGACACAAATTCGTATGTAACAGTTAAGGGTGCTTTATGGACGGGAAGCCCTCTAAACTCTATACAAGAGAGAGGAGTGACAGGGGAGATCACTTACCGCTTTCATACAGAGTTCCAGTCCTCCACCCAACAGGAGTTTTTCTTTTGGGCAAATCATATTGAGTTACCCCAAGGGCAATTCTGACAGTCACGAAAATACTGGCTTCTGTTACATGTAACACCACTACTGGGCCGCTTTATTTTGATATTGCAATTTAGAGTTAAGCTATTACACATGTGTAAGGTACAGGGGGGTACATAATCTGAAAGGCGTATTGTATTGAAGGGAGGCGAAGAAAAAAGCTTATGTAACATGACATATTACCTCATAAATTTTCCAACTTTCTTTTCCTTGTATTTCGTGGTCTTTCAGGTCTCTTGAGGCTGTCATTGTAAATTTGTACTGAAAAGGTGTAATTTCTTTGTCAGGTTCACATGTGGAAATGAGTCAGCGCAGGAAGTCATCTATGGAGAGCTGCGGGGCTGAACATGAGGCTTTACCGAAAAGCGGGAATAACTGAAAAAAATAAAATAAAAAAAATACATGTGCTGGGGGGATGAATGAAGAAAAAAAAAAAAACAATTTATTTTTCTTTCTTTCTTTTGCAAAGAAGCATTTTTACTGCAATAAACTTTAAACTTCCAAGGAACCAAAGCAGCTAGAAAAAGAAAACTCAAGAAACCTTATGAAACCAGAACATACTTTAAAGCCTAAAAAGAAACAAATGAAAAACATAGAAAAAGAACAAAAAAAAGGAAAAAAAAAAGATTTAAAAAGAAAAAATCCAACAAAACAGAAAAAAACAAATTCTATTTTAATAAAGAAGATTTTCTTTTTGTCATTTTTTTACCGTAGAATATTTTTTTTTTTTTATTTAAACGTGTGCCGTACAAGAAAAAAAGTGCAGTACTAGGACATAAGCGGCGGATCGTATGCGAAAGAGAGAGACTGTAAAGGGGAAGTTGCAATTTTGCTGCCTGACGCCATTTTATTTTTCATTTTTTTAAGGACTGTGTGGCTGGATTTTGTTTGTTTTTTGGGGTGGGGGAGGGTGGGTAAACGGATTGTTGGGGAACATGAGGGGTGCAAGTGATATGCAAAAACTGTTTTTTTGTTTTTTGGAAATTGATTTTATTATTTTCTTTGCATTTGTGTTTGTTTTGGGTGATCTATTTTCTCTTCAAAATGGAAACCATGGCAAAGAGTCCCAGTAATCAAAATGGATGCCAACATTGTAAAGGATGAACCTGTAGGATTGATTGTAGGTAGGATGAAACAGATTTATAATTTTTTTTTAAGTGACTGAAAATGACAGTGTAGAACACACAGCTGCACACAGGCTTCTTATGTGAGCTTCAGACTATAAATAACTTATGAAAGCATCTATAAATGTTAGAAAATGGTCTCTAAGTAACTTTGGTGTATAAGTTGAGAGAAGAATATATGAATTATTATTTATTTTCACCTGAAGTTTCTTGGCAGCTTTGTAGTGAGATATGCTGGCCTTCATAGGAATACTAACTTTCAGAAGCCGTGGGAATTTGAGATCACCAACAGGTTTACAGAAATATCCGGTTCGCCTTCATTAATAATTGTATCAAAACCCATGTAAGATATATGTGCTGATATATGCATTGTTGTTTCTTCCTTGGGGAAACCAACCAACCTATTGAAGCAGGTCAGTAACAAAATGCAGAAGGTCAAGATTTAATGACAACTGCCTGTGTTCAGCTATATCAGTCATTGAATTTATTGTATGGACGATCTCTTACCTTGTTCGGATTGGCTTGTGTGTACATTTGCTTTGATCTGCACAATAACTGTTTCTAGAGTGTGTTTTCTCTGTTACGCTTTAAACAGCTATTTAAATTTGGGTTTTGTGAGGGTGTATGGATGCCCCCTGGTGGCTTTTTAGGGTATAACATTTTGTCTGGATTCCAATGAAGTTCAATAGTTAAATGGGCCATTTAATTTGGTTTTTCTGTTTTTGGTGCTGTTCTCTGTGCATAGTTTTAGAAATCTGTAGTTATGCTATGGAACTACTTTGTCTTCCTGAAGGTTTTCCTGTTTCAAGAAAGTTATGTTGGTGAAGAAAATGTGCTCTGAGGCTGGAGATTTTTAGATATTGGTCATGGATAGCAAGAGGTGTATTACCTATCACTTACTTCCAGTAACTTAATATGCTTTGTCTTCATTGTAAGCTTTACATTGGTCAGGTTGGTACAGATCTGTCCATCCAGTTTTTTTGTTGTATTTTTCCCCATTTTGGACCACGTTACGTGGCTTTAACCTTGTCATGTATTTTAATGAAAGCTGCATATAATGAGTGATGCTTAAATGAGGCAAGCTCCAGATTTTCTTAACATTGATTGTAAATAACTTTTTCTCTTGAGTCTGTTTGAGAGGGCTTCCAAAGTTTCTGCATCTACTTACTTTGTATAATGTAAATAAAAGTTCAGGGCATTGAGGGTTAGGTCTACTTCATATGTGTGGGTTTTAAAATAAATATAAGGTTACTATACCAATCTGAGGCATTGTAATGACTTTTATGGAGAAGACGAGCTAAATTTGGGCTAACGACATTAGGCAATGTGGTCACTTAGTCACACTTTGATGGCCTTGTACATTTAGGTAGTTTCATTGTGGTCGTTTTGGGAAGCGATAAAAAAAATTATTCTGTAATTGTTTTGGGGTATGAAAAACTTAAACCCTCATGCTGTGCTTTGATTGGCTGGTCTTACTGGCTTGAATCATAGATGTGCTGCAATGCCTGGGTTTCTATTCACCCACTCTGCCACATTAGGAAACCTATCTGTCTCTTACAGTGTACACATTAGCTAGGGACGCCAGAGATAGCCCATGTTCACCATATGAAATTATTAGGAGCTAATGACAATGTTGAGGAGTTGGTTTAAAGTGATGTCAATAGACTGTACACTAAGCTCCTGCAATGTTTAGCATCTAGTCTTTGAAAGCAACAGCTAAACTTTAGGACAACACCACACAAAAACATCTTTATGCTGAGAAAATAACTAGTACAAATCCAGTCCGTCCAAGTCATCACTTTTACATTGAAGAGTACAAGTAGCTACCTAAATATTTCAAGTGCTTCCTTTTAATTGTCTCTGCTTTTTAGGTATCTGTCTTTCTTTTCCTACCTGTATTTTCTATTATTAGTGACTGCTGCATCCCACTAAAACACTACCACAATTTACACAAACTATTTTCTATGACAATGACAGGTCAGTTGTAAATGTATATTTGTGATTTGACTGATGGGATCTTATCGATGTCATAGATTTGGAGTCTCCTCATATTAAATAATTGTCTTGTTGTCTGCTTAGAACTAGGGAGAATTCTATTGGTGTTTGTTGTCAAGCACAAAGCATACAAAAAAATACCAACTGTGTAATAGAGCAGCCACTGATTATCAGTATCTGGTGTAAGAACATACTGTAGCTTTCGTTTTCTGATGTCAGTATGCAGTGAATAGCTACAGGTTACGTCAGTGCAGGCCCTATTTAATAACAGTCAATGGCTCTGATGATGAGGTCTGCATTCTGCTGCTGTTTTCTATCCATAAGGATAAGAGTCTAGCTTATATGTCAATATATATAGAATGTGAACATCAAATTTTAAATCTGATGTTCACATTCTCCCCATCCATATATGCTTGCTGTGTTGTGCCAGCACCGGGCCTTAGAAGGTTGGCATTTGTGTTTTTATTCTAGTGTTACATCTGTACATTTTGTCATTTCTAAATGGTATCACATGACCTGCGAATGTTTTTCGTTGAAGAGAAGGACATCCGCAGAATTCCCTATTAAACACAATGCATCCTGCAGAGTAGCCTGGAATATTCTACAACCCTACAGTATTCATTCCCGTTTTTGTTACATAGGACTCCTGTTTTTGTTCATGTTCCCATTATATTGCATTGTGTTATATATCCGTTGTACGTTTCTAAAAAGCAAAAAGGACTTTAGAAAATTCCTGCCTCAGTTCTTGTTAGGCCATCCCATTGGCTGAATATTTAGCTATATGATTTAAGTGTTTTGGTGGTATAGATAAGTGTTATCAGTAGTTGTCCATTGACGCTCGGCAATGAAGCAAATAAAATGATGTATATATGTGAATAACATACAAAGAACAAGGGGGTGCAAAGAGTGACCAATAAATAACTATATGTGCCCCCCTCCTCCTCTCCCCAGGGGAAAGTCCAGTGCTGATATAGGATCATGTTATGTTGTGTTATTATTATTTGTTTCTGTATTTATGAATATGTTACCAAAGAGTTTGAAAAGCCATAAAAAGGGACATAAACACTTTCATCCCTCCATCCATCCCAGTAGTGCAATACATTGTGTTTTCTTAAGTTCTGGCTGGTAGTAATGGTGCAATTCTGAGTGGGATAGTGGTAGAACACAGACTTCTTTATATGTGTGTGTACATAGAGATATTAGTCTGTTGAAAATGAGGTATGGTGTGTCTTATTCTGGCAGTGTTACCATAATGCATGTTGTGTGTATGTGTTTTGTTTTGTCGACTCCTAGGTATTGAGATTATCAAGGGCTTTCATCATTAAATTGAACAATAAACCTCATATTTGTTAACCTTTACTGTCACACAAGACAACATCCAACTTCTATTACTATGCATATAAAATAAGAACCTGGAAAATGTAACTTTTCTTGGTACTTTACTGGTGCTAGATTGTTTTAATAAGACTTGTAGCGCTTGTTAGATGAGTATCTATGTCATATTGTGCTACTTCTGATAAGACTGGCACTGGCATATTACAGTAGCCATTTTATTGGCTGATCAAACATTCATGTGACTGCAACCAATCATCTCTCAAGAACTATTGACATCAATGCAGCAGTAGTCATCCTAGTTCCTAAAATACTGTCAAGCTGGGTATTGGTTTTAAGTACAATGAACAGCCACTAAATTGTATATTTTCAAGGGGAATACTAATAGCATGTTTTCATGGCATACTAATGACATATCTACTACAAAGGAAACACAATTTCATCTGATAAAATTAGCAGATAGCCCATCTGGTTTGTTCATTGTCATTTATCAACAGTTTTATTATTTGACTCATTTTAATTCTTGATAGTGTCTAAATGACCCTTATCAGGACCTCATTTATGTCTGAAGAAGTTGGGTTCTCATTTTAATCATTAGGACATATTCAGTTTCAGAATGTGTAGGGAGCAATGTGTCTGTAATGGTTGTTCCTTCATGTCTTACCCATCATATAATTTGGTCTGGTAATAATAATTATTACATATAAATAAAGCAGGGGCAGGCAACTATTACCTCTCAGATCCTTAGTTTTATATGTACATCGTGCCTTAGCTCAGGCAACAGCAATGGGAAACTACTAATAAATGGCAGCCTGAAATCCAGCTTTATGGCCTGGTTTCCAACTCAATCTGTGTCCTGTTTGTGCCTCACAGATTCTTTATAGATGCATAGGTGGATCCTGGGTTGTACTGCTTTAGTTGCATACTTATGACAGTGGACCATATCCAGGTATGTGGTAGCGGATTCCT